>KE157721.1:0-13783 GCA_000411055.1 Leavenworthia alabamica
ATATCTTAAAGAACTGAAAATAAGAAATATTTTATATATAACTTTATGATAGATATATGATAATTATTGGATTATTTAATTATCTACATATAATTAGCAGATATTTCATGTATTTAATGGTATATTCTTAACCTTAAGAGAGTAAAGGAACATAGATGGATCAACAATGGTGAATCTCAATTTTCTAAAAATAGCTAGGTGCTTTTAGATGCCTAGTGTTTAAGAGATTTAATTCGGGTATAGATTGATCTAGACCGTAATTGATTATTATGTAATTTATAGACATACTTATAAAATTATTATATTTAAATTCTTTTATTTATAAAATTATTGTTTCTCTAGAATTGTTTTATTTTCAAATTTAGTTAGATATTATTGTGCTTTATATTAAAATAAATAAAAGTAACATGTAAAAAATAATTAGAAAATGTTCAAAAATAAAATAAAATTCAATGTAAAAATATATAAAAGTAATAAAACTTAAAAAATCTTCAATAAACAAATGAATTAGAAAACAACATGTTTGTGTTTTTCTTTGTTTAGGATTTATAAAATTAGAGACAAAACAAACTATGGATTAAAGAATAAGTACATGAAACTAACCTGATTTGGTCCGATTTGCACCGATATAAATCGCGTCCTTCAAATCAGCAATTTAGTTTGATATTTTTGATTTAGATTGAATTCATCACGATTTGAAGGTTTTATTTGAGTCACCGATTTGATTTGCGAGGCCGAAGGATTTTGAGGCACTTATATGCTGATTAACAATTAATCGGCTGCTTAGCCGCTGTTTTGGACGATTTGTAGAACATGATGAATCCATGGTAATGAAATATATTTATAGCTGTGTAAAGATTAGGTTAGGTGTGGATAACAACTAAAATTAGGGTTTCGTTTTATGTAAATATGGGCTTTGGCCCATATAACAATTTTTTATGAACCAACCAACCGATGAAATCACAAATATTTTTTTTTTGTCATAAAATCTTGCTTCATTCATTTAAAAGGCCCGAAGGCACTGGCCCATAATGAGCCTCTTAGCTAAAACAGATTTTGCTAGAGAGTCAGCAGGTCTGTTAAGGTTTCTGCATACATGAGAAATTGAAAAAACAGAGAAAGATAGCAAAGTCTTCGCGATATCACAGAGGACGCCGTACGTCTCTTTTCGCCGATCACCGGCGATGATATCCATTACAAGCTGAAGGCAATCCGATTTTACCCAAATTTTGTTCCATCCCTGCTCGCGAGCCAAAGTCAGAGCTGAGAGAACTACCAACGCTTCCGCCATAAGGGGAGAAGCTACAGAAGCTTGTGTTTTTGCTCCTTGGAGAAGGAGTTTCGAGGTTTGATCTTTAAAGATCCAGCCGAAGCCGGCTGATTTGTCTTCCTTCCGCCACGCCTGACGCCGCATCATTACAAACCACCACCGTATCAGGTGACAGGGAAGGTGAGAGTTTTGTGGTCCTTTGTTGATCAGATTATATTAGTTGAAATCACAAATAAGTACGGATATTTTCTATAACCATACTTTATATTTTGAGATACAAATATCTTTTGAGGTCCTGTTAATATTTTCAGGATGTTAAATCAAAAACGATAAAGTATATATTTTATAATCTGTACTAAAACATGAGTCCGAACCGAAACTAAAAATTTATTTTATAAGGTGTTAGAATCCTAAACTCGAAATATCTGAATGTGAATCAAATCGGTAAAACTATTCAATAATATACTCGACTCCTAAATTCTATATATCCTAAAATTGGGTATTACTTGAAGTACCGTACTTATCTATCCAGAGTATCAACCCTAATACAAACCAAAGAATGTAGTCACATACTATCTCTAGCAAAAATAGGTTTCACTCTTAGTGGAAAAAGTTGATTTCAACTTCAATTACCTAAATCATCGTACTAAACTATACCAGGATTGATCAAATTTACTCGATCTATTCCAAAATGTTTGTTGATTTTTTTTCACAATATATATTACATCATCATTTTTCTCAGAAATATGATTTTAAATCTATGATGAATACTTGTCAACGGGCATAATATCATTATATATCCTCTTGCAACACTTGATACCATGATAAACGACATCTTACAACACCTTACAATTCATTGAATTTTTTTTGCAACTTTTGGAAATCGAACTCCAGACTAGGTGTAGAAGCCATAGACACTTAAATGATCGTTGATTTAGTAGATACATATTAAGAATTAAGTGAAGAACTAAGCTTTAAATAGACTAACTTATAAATTATTATGTTCTGTTTTCAATAACAAGATATTTATAGTGATTGGTGTTGAATGTATCAGACATAATATCTAAACACAAACAAAGCCTCAACTGCATTGTATAAGTCACTATTAATGTTACATTTCAAATCCTTACTGTTTCATCAAAGCATCAACTGCTTTGTCTAAGGCACTACTAGGCCTCGAACTTCTCTTACGATTAAACATCGAGTGAGGTCTGTTCCAGATTGAATCGTAGTTGTTTTCAGGGAAGAGAGTTTCACATAGACTTAGAAGTTGGGGGTTTCTAACTTTGAACTTTTCATCTATCTTCACTCTCCATTCTTTACACTCCAACTCCTTCCGTTTCTGTAGTTAATGAAATAACAAAATTCGACATCAATCATTGATTATTGCTTAATCAAAACTAAGGCTGGGCATTCGAGTAAACAGGTAGGGTTCGGATAAAATCCATTGAGGTTCGGTTAAAATCCATTCGGGTTCGGATATATCAGGTTTAGGAGTCTAATACCCAATGGAATAATTTTTTTATCTTTTATTTTATGGATATCCGGATCCGTTTAGGTAGTCAGAACCGGATATCAATCTAATATGATATTCGAAACCAGATATCCGGATCTAGTATGCTATTCAGAAGCAGATATCCGGATCCATAGCCAGATACCCGGATACGTTTAAAAAAAAATAAAAAAATAAACGGATATCTAGATATCCGATAGATCCAAATCTCATTTTTATAATTTTGACAGATACAGATCCTCCAAAAAAGCCGGATATCCGGATAGATAACAGGCCTAATAAAAGCGGAAGTGGATGAGGATGGAACTGATGCTCTGGTAAGAGCCAGTAGTAAGGTATGTGATTGTGTCCTCCCAGTGTAACGTGGCGCCTGAACCAAGGAGACAACCAACAAGGGCTACCCAAGTTGTGCAAGTGTAAGAACATGTGAGGAACAAATGATTCCTAGTTTACACACTCATCTCAAAAGAAACAAGTATCTTCTTGTCCCTAAGTTATGTTTATTTAATTTATGGATTAGAAAATAAAACATAATCCCGATCTGCCTCTCCATTCATCGACAATGTCTCGCTTCTTCAGCACAAATGGCCGAGAACTCCATCCCATTGGAGTTTCACATCGAGTCTGACCTCTCAATATGTCTTTATCCACAGAGACTAGGTGATGATTTTGTTTCAACTCAGCCACAACCTGTTAGTGTTTATTTGACTTTCATGTATACTAATCTCTATCTTATTAGTGTTGGTAATGTAGTCAAGTTTGTGAACCTCAGACAATAAAACAAGAAGTTGACATAACAATAGCATAAAAAAGTGATTCAAACAACTCTTTGTTCAATATCTCATCACATAACATATTAGTAAACCTAAATCACAATCTCTAAGATGTGTCTGTCTAGATCAAACTCATGAAGTCTCTATACAAACATTGCCAAAACACTTTTAAACTAGCTCCAAAACATTCTTGGGAGCCTCAATCCAAATACTATCACAAGAAATCTTGTTTCCCCAATCAAGATGGTCTTCACTCGGTTTATATCTCCGTTCATCAAACGAATAAGCCAAACAACATTTCTCATTGTAAAATAAATGAGCGAAGTATACACTATTCCTTAACATCCCCTCATCAACATAAGTTCTTGATTCACTTGACCTATTACTCACAAAAATAGTTAAACTACCTAGTGTATCCTTTGGCTCCCACATACCTCGCGTAAGATCGAGTTCAAACACCAAAGGATCCTTGTTTCCATATGTAAAGATGACATATAGGACTTCTTTATAACCCACCATGTACTTTCCTTCATACCTATTCACCTCATCAATCTCATTAAGGCATCTTGGTGATGGTACATCAAGAACATTCCATATACGTAAACTCGGATCGAAAACCGCTAGATAGTTTCTTCGGTTTAGACAGTAAAACAACCCATTCAAGAAGACAATATTGTTCCCTTCAACATCAAGGAATTGAGACTCAACTTGCATTGAAGTCCACATTGTCTGAGTTGGACTCCAAGTTCGGATAGTAACATGTCCTGGATCATAATCTTTGATAGTAAACACAACACAATCACTTGATGTAGGAGCACAAGAGAACCCTACTAACTGATAACAATCCCATAATTCAAGATAAGGTAACACCACAAGATCCTTAGTAAATGGATTGAACAAGACAAAGTTTGATGAATTGTATTTACTCATAAGTAACCATCCATCTTTAGAGTAATGAACAATAGAATGATAAACTAATGATTTAGGAAGCTCCATTGTATATTTCTTACAGTTTTTCGGATCGTAAAACTCGTAAATATTCTTGGTTTTAGGAAAATATATGAGCCAAGGAGTTTGGTCTATGATCCTAACCGAAACTGAGGCTTCATACCATGATTTGCATACAATAGAAGCTTTAACATTATCTTTGATTTCAAGATAAGTCATTACTAATCTTAAAAGCTCTAAAGGAAGATCTCTCCAAGTTTGATTCTCAGCCTTTTCTTTTGTATTATCCATGTTCTTGAACCCTTCATTGTTAGGTTTGAGAATTGTATACAAACAAGATTAAAATATAAATAATCAGATTAAGAAAATAAAACATAACAGAATTAAAAGATAAAGATCGAGAGATGAGGTAAATAACACTTACAATCTCAACTTTACTTGTCTTCTTCTTCTACTAGTTATGTTTGAAGAGTGTTTTAGATCAGAGGATGTGGTGAACTGGTGATCTTATCAGTTACAAGACAAGTCTTATACGTATCTTGATAAATGCCAAAGGCCCATTAAGGGCAACACAGCTAATTATATGGAAGCCCAGCCCAAATAAAACAACTTGTGATTAAATAAAGCCCAACTTAACCTTCTTAATCAGGTAAATTAAATAATTGAATTTCATTAATATCATTGAGATATGAAAGTTTCTTTAATCAAGTGGTTAACAGTTTACCTTTGCGGTTTTTCCACCCGACTTCGACTCCAACAGATCATGAAATCAGCAAAAATAGGGTTTGACAATGGATCATGCTTTCTCACTCCAATTGATGTAAAAAAGATATTATTGTAATAGTATATATATAAATATATATATATGATTCAAAATTACAAATTATATTGGATAATATTAAGCTAGATAAGAAAATAATTTATCATTAATTTAGCCGATCTCTACATTCAGATTGTTTTACAATAAATTAGAAATAAAATAATAGCCTCAAACATAAATCTAATTTTTCATAACTCTAGAGTTTAAAGTTGAAAAATATTATTTGACCAAAAGAAAAGAAGTTTCTAATTAAAAGAAAAAAAATCTCTTCATTCATATGCAAAATAATAAATTAATAAGAATGTAGAAAAATGAAGATAAAAAATCAGTAATTATTTTGGCAAGATCATAACTCTAAGATATTTGAAATTGCTGATTTTCCATTTTGCACTTTTCTACTTTCTTATTGATTTATGATAGAATAAAGAAATTTGTTTCCTCTATTTAAAAACTTTATTTCATTTGATCAAATAAAATACTTTTGAACTTTAAATCTTAAATTCAGATTTACTTTGAGACAGTTGTTGTTATTAAATTTATTTTAAACAATCTGAATCTATATGTATGTAAATTAGTAATAAATTAATTTCTTATCCACATCAACATTATCTAATACATTCTGAAACTTTGAATTATATATATATATATATATCTTGATGATATCTTAAAGAACTGAAAATAAGAAATATTTTATATATAACTTTATGATAGATATATGATAATTATTGGATTATTTAATTATCTACATATAATTAGCAGAGATTTCATGTATTTAATGGTATATTCTTAACCTTAAGAGAATAAAGGAACATAGATGGATCAACAATGGTGAATCTCAATTATCTAAAAATATCTAGGTGCTTTTAGAGGCCTAGTGTTTAAGAGAATTAATTCGGGTATAGATTGATCTAGACCGTAATTGATTATTATGTAATTTATAGATATACTTATAAAATTATTATACTTAAATTCTTATATTTATAAAATTATTTTTTCTCTAGAATTATTTTATTTTCAAATTTAGTTAGATATTATTGTGCTTTATACTAAAATAAATAAAACTAACATGTAAAAAAATAATAAGAAAATGTTCAAAAATAAACTAATGTAATAATATATTAAAATAATAAAACTTAAAAAATATTCAATAAAAGAATGAATTAGAAAAACAACGTGTTTTTTTTTTGTTTAGGATTTATAAAATTAGAGACAACACAAACTATCGATTAGAGAATAAATACATGAAACTAACCTGATTTGGTTCGATTTGCACCGATATAAATTGCGTCCTTCAAATCAGCAATTTAGTTTGATATTTTTGATTTAGATTGAATTCATCCTGATTTGAAGGTTTTATCTGAGTCACCGATTTGATTTGCGAGGCCGAAGGAATTTGAGACACTTTTATGCTGATTAACAAATAATCGGCTGCTTAGCCGCTGTTTTGGACGATTTGTAGAACATGGCGAATCCATGGGAATGAAACATATTTATAGCTGTCCAAAGATTAGGTTAGGTGTGGATAACAACTAAAATTAGGGTTTTGTTTTCTGTAAATATGGCTTTGGCCCATTTAACAATTATTTTATGAATCAACCAACCGATGAAATCATAAATATTATTTTTTTTGTCACAAAATCTTGTTTCATTCATTTAAAAGGCCCGAAGGCACTTGCCCAGAATGGGCCTCTTAGCTAAAACAGATTTTGCTAGAGAGTCAGCAGGCATGTTAAGGTTTCTGCATACATGAGAAATTGAAAAAACAGAGAAAGATAGCAAAGCATTCGCGATATCACAGAGGATGCCCTACGTCTCCTTTCGCCGATCACCAGCGATGATATCCGTTACAAGCTGAAGACAATCCGATTTTACCCAGATTTTGTTCCATCCCTGCTCGCGAGCCAAAGTCAGAGCTGAGAGAACTGCCAACGCTTCCGCCATAAGGGGAGAAGCTACAAAAGCTTGTGTTTTTGCTCCTTGGAGAAGGAGTTTCGAGGTTTGATCTTTAAAGATCCAGCCGAGGCCGGCTGATTTGTCTTCCTTCCACCACGCCGCATCGGTACAAAACACCACTATATCAGGTGACATGGAAGGTGAGAGTTTTGTGGTCCTTTGTAGATCAGATTATATTAGTTTAAATCATAAATAAGTACGAATATTTTCTATAACCATACTTTATATTTTGAGATACAAATATCTTTTGATGTCCTCTTAATATTTTTGGGATGTTAAATCACAAACGATGAAAATATATATTTTATAATCTATACCAAAACCTAAATCCGAACCAAATCTAAAAAATTATTTCATTAGGTATTAGAGTCCTAAACTTGAAATACCTGAATCTGAATCGAATCGGTGAAATTATTCAATTATATACTAGACTCCTAAATTCCATATATCTAAAAATTGGGTTTTACTTGAAGTACCGTACTTATCTACCCGAAAATCCAACCCTAATACAAACCAAAGAATGTAGTCATATACTATCTCTAGTAAAAATAGGTTTCACTTTTAGAGGAAAAATTTGATTTCTTTTTCAATTACCGAAATCATCGTGCTAAACTATACCAGGATTGATCAACTTCACTCTATCTATTCCAAAAATGATTGTTGATTTAGTAGATATATATTAAGAATTAGGTGAAGAACTAAGCTTTAAATAGATGAACTCATAAAACTTTATGTTCTGTTTTCAATACTTATGGTGATTGGTGTTGGATGTCTCAATACATAATATCTAAACACAAACAAAGCCTCAACTGCATTGTATATGTCACTATTAATGTTACATTTCAAATCCTTACTGTTTCATCAAAGCATCAACTGCTTTGTCTAAGGCATTACTAGGCCTCGAACCTCCTCTACGATTAAACATCGAGTGAGGTCCGTTCCAGATTGAATCGTAGTTGTTGTCAGGGAAGAGAGTTTCACATAAACTTAGAAGCTGTGGGTTTCTAACTTTGAACTTTTCTTGTATCTTCACTCTCCATTCTTTACACTCCAACTCCTTCTGTTTCTGTAGTTAATAAAATAACAAAATTCGACATCAATCATGATTATTGCTTAATCAAAACTAAGGTTGGACATTCGGGTAAACAGATCGGGTTCGGGTAAAATCCATTCGGATACTGGTATATCAGGTTTAGAAGTCCAATACCAAATGGAGTAATTTTATTGTATTCAGGTACGGATCAGTTTAGGGTAAGTAAATATTGAAAAAAAGAAGAAAAAATAGTTAAATTTTTTAAAAAAGATTAATTAAACTTTCACAAATATAACTTAAAGTTTTAGAATAATCTAATTATTTTTATATATAGTTAGATTTCGGGTTTTAACTGACGGGTTCGGATTCGGGTACGAGTTTTCCAGTTTAGAAATCTAGCATCCAATGTAATAATTTTTCGGACTCAAGTTCAGATTCGGATAGTGTTTTGAGATTGGGTTTGGGTCGGATGCTTCAGGTAGGTTATTTTGCCCAGAGCTAATCAAAACCGAGTAAAAATTATAATGTCAAAGTACCTTTTGCTCTTGGAGTTGTTTTAGCTTCTCTTCTTCTTCGTTCCGAGTTGATTTTGGACCTTCAATGGAAGCAATAGGCTCATCACCAGTCTCTTCAATAGATTGAGTCTTAGCTTCTACATTAGCTTCAGTTTTATTTTCGCTCTCCACTTCAATGATTTCATCTTCCTCTACCACCTCTTGTTTATTTTCAGTTACTCTTTGTTTCTTTAATACCGGACTATCTAGTTCCAAGATTTCGGTTTTTTCTTGTAAAGTTTTGTTGTCAACATCAGTATTATTATCTATGTCCTGTTCTTCACCCATGTTTATCGATGAATTGTCGATAGATGGACTTCCCACAGGTGAAGATTCCTTCAAGAAAGAGATCTTTAAGTTAATATATAAATGTGTTCTCATGTAAACAAAAACATATAATACTAACCTCTTGCGCTCCAGAATGGCCTTGAGAGTCTCGTTCACGTTCTCTTTTACGTCGTTTTAAAACACATACTGCACACATGCAATCACTCTTGTGGTGTCTTCTGTAAACGAAAAATGAATGATGACACTACTAAATGAAAACTGATCCAAGTTTTGCAGTAACAATATTAGAAGAAGAGAGTTTCGGCGACATACCCATGGCGTTTATGGCTCTTTTGCTTTGATTGACTGCCTTTGGATGACTTTCCACCATCTTCTGTATTTTCTGTTGATAACCAAAGAAACCAAATAAGCTAAATCGTAAGCACAGTGACTAAGACCAAAATCTATAGCTGATAGATACTATGCATATGGTTAACAATTTCTACATATTGACATTTATACTTCCCACATCTTTTTAATGGTTTATACATCTTTAAAACTGGAAACTTATAAGAGAACTAAAATTGACAAACAATGAAAACTAGGGTACGGCGGTAATTGTAGCCAAATGCTTACATGACACTGCATTCAAGAGTAAATCATCTGTATGATTTTTGAGTTCTCTAATACTTTTATAACTAAAATGAGGCTACATGCATTCCAACAATGACATTTTATTAGGTAGAATCAACAATGATCCTTGTGATGTAAATGATTACTTCAGAATATGTTCAGAGACGTAACTATTCTATGGAGAGAGCTCCAGCTACCAACTTAACAATTCTTTAGTACAAGAGTAAAAAGAGCAGGAGAAGATAAATATTAGTAATACCTGCTGAATGCTCAGTATACAACCCTGCTGCAGTCCAGTACTTCATGAAATTTTTCTTTACTCGCTTCATCAGATCCACAATATAATCACCTTTCTTATTGTACTTGGAACAGTTATTCCAAATGTATTGGACATCCTTGTAAACATCCTCAGAATTCATATATTTGTTGCCTTTTTCGAAATTATTGCATATGGTTCCAAAATCCATAGGAGTCTTGATAATATCGAAATAGTCCTAATCACATAACCAGCAAATAGTTACAGTTAGACATCAATTCTGAAACCAATTTACAAGCAAGGAGCAAAGAACCGATGCAAAGATGTTCAAAATGAGAAGTATAGGAGAGTCTATATGTTTGTCAAAATTTATAAACAGATGACAAGTCAAGTTATTTCTGTAGCTTCTACTTTCATATTAGTAGACAAATGTAAATCCATAGGAGCTGTGAACTTGTATTTTGCAATAACCGAAAGAGGTTCTAAAGGAAAGAGACAATAATCTCTGTAAACTAATACATCAAATCTAGTCTAGTCCATGTACAAGAGCATTTCTAAATTCTAAGTCCTGTCAATTAAGATCAAAATGATTTTTGTTTGTGGAAGAAAAGTATTTATGCTGCAATATACGAAGCTATTTACCTAGGAAAATCAACATAACCATGCAATCAAGATATGTCAAGACATATAAAATATATACTTAGAACAGTTGAGTTTTCACAAGGAAGGCATCTTTCAATATGGTGTATTTATCCACTAAAAATGAAGCTAATATATGCACTTACAGGAATTCCAAGAGCTTCTGGGTTCACAGGAGCATTAAAGGGGTCAGCAGCATCCATCTTCATAATCTTCTTAATCACCTAAAGCAATATAAAAACAAAACACGAAAGGTGCATTATCAAGTTGAACAGTCCATACCACATAACAAAAGAAGAGTAACAATCAAGTTAGAATATTAATCTAATCATACTGTAAGAGAATCTTCCAGCTCTTGTTTATTGTAACGTGAATTTTGATCATTCTTCTTCTCCTCTTTCTGAACATTAGATTCCGAACTTTGATCAGTCTTCTTCTTTTCTTTCTGAACACTATATTCCGAACTTTGATCAGTCTTCTTCTTCTCTTTCTGAACACTATATTCCGTACTTTGATCAGTCTTCTTCTTCTCTTTCTGAACACTATATTCCAAACTTTGATCAGTCTTCTTCTTCTCTTTCTGAACACTATATTCCAAACTTTGATCAGTCTTCTTCTCATTCTGAACAGTAACTGGTACACTTTCTGGTTCTTTCTTATTAGCTTGAGAACTCTCATCGGTCATCTTTGTATCCTTTTGAATTACAATATCATCTTGAACCTTGACAACATCAACACTCTTCTCAGTAACCGAAGACTTAATCTTTATACCTTTAGTTTTCCTATAAACATTCAAAACCAACGGTTTCCTCTCAGGCAAACGAGGAACAAACTCTTCTTTTTTCTCAATAACCACAGCCGGTACTTCATCCACAACTTGAGAACTACTCTTATCAACAACATTACGCGATTTCTCATCAAGTTCTGTAGCTTTAGAACTCTTTAGTTTAACCTTCACACGTCCAACAGACTTAGCAACTACATTGTTATCAACATCTACAATCTCAGTATTAGGTGAATTACTAATCACATTCGAAGAACGTGTAGCATCAACCTCCAATTTAGATTCATGTTCACTATTCTCACACTCAACAATAGCTTCAGAACTTTGATCTTCTGAAGTTTGATTCTCTATATTATCGATAGACTCAGATTTCAACTTTTTAGAGCTTTTACTTTTCTTATGTCCTCTTTTACGCTTCATTGTCTAACACTACAAACAGCTATAAGAACACTCCTGCAAATATAAAAAAAAAGCTACAAAAATTAGAATCTGAAGATCTATCAAAACTTACAAAGATCGAACACCGATTACTCAATTCATCAATCATTACGATACAAACAAAATATACAGAGAGAATTAGCCGGAAAAGAGAAACCCTAATTCAATCTAAGCTACATCAAAACCAGAGTAAACGAGAAGATCTGTTGAGAGGAAGAAGATAAAGAGGGAAATTCAAAAAAAATAGAATTACAAGTTTGGAGGGAAATTAGATTTTACCAGAAAAAAAAAATCAAGTCGGGACTTAGAATTTCTCGAACGTCGCTTATTAGACTATAGACGGAGCCTTCCTTTGGATATTTAGATGTTTACCTGTGAGGTTTATTAGTTATGACACGTCGTCGTTTTGATATGGGCTTTTAATGGGCCAGGGTTAAACTTAGACATCTTTGAGAGTTTTTCTCGACCAATTGCTGCATGGAACTGCTATTGCATTCTTCAAAAATTTCTTTACCCAGGCCCGTTTTAGGTATATAATGGGCCCCTTTGCATAATGTAAAATATTTTGGGTCTATCTTTTATATTACATTTTTTTTTATTTTTTTCTTTTTGATTTTTTTTTTAATATTTTGTTTAGACTCATGGCTTATCGTTGTAACTTTTAGTTCTGAGCATTCGGATTAATCGGATTAAATGGATTAGGTTATTCGGTTATTGGATTGTTCAGAAATTTTAAAATTTATCGAAAAAACCGAAAAAAAAAAATCTCGGATTACAGTAATAGGTTCGGATCAAGGTTTAATCGGATCAGATCAATGTAAACAAATTTCATATTAATCGATTTATTCTATTAAAATTATATAATTTTACTTTAAAAATTAAATATTAATCCGAAAAACCTGAATAAACCGAATAAATTGATTATTTTAACCCGATCCGATCCAAAATCCAAATTATAAATAAAATTGTACCAATAAATTTATTCACCCATATCCGATTAATCCGAATCTGATCTATTTTGAATTTTGCCGATCCAATCCGTTTGTCCAGGGCTACTAACTTTACACGGTAACCATGTCACACTTGTAAATAACAGACTATAAAAGAAAAAATCAGACAATTCTTCAGTGTATTTTTTTCTGATTATAATGAAATAATAATAAAAATATATATATATTATTTACAAAAAAAGTCCATTGACTAATTTTTTTTTCTCACAAATAGATTTATATTATACAAGTCTTGTTTCATCCAAGATAAAAAAAAATAATACAGATTTTGTGTACATAAATATTAGCAAAGAGATAGCTTTCCTCAAGATTATGCTAAAGAACCTTCACGTTCACGATATATCTCCTCAGCATGAGCTGTAGTTACATAAACTGCATTGGCAAGGGAACTATGTTTTCGGCCATAGAAAACATATACAATCACTCCTATCAGTAGCCACAAAGATACACGAGCCCATGTATCAGATCTGTCATGTTTAACCAGTCAAAAGATTAGGATTAAACAGTTGAAAAAAAAAACACATATAAACTCTAAACTTTTGCTCTCTTCATAAAACTAAAACTATATTGTAAGATCCCGAGTTATGGTATGTGGTAGAGCATTTCAGATCATTGATTTGGTTATCTATGCCACTAAACTCCACTCATCTTTTCCATCAACTATTTAGGATGAGTGATTTATCGGAAAGGTGAGATCAACAGGTCTAGCCAAAGCCGGCCCTGGAAAAAAAAAATTTTGGCTCCTTACACATAAAAAAATTAAAAAAAGCTCTCTCAGAGGGGGTCGAACCTGGAACCCTGCTACTTATTAAGACTCATGAAGAACCACTAGAGCTAATGAAACACAACAATAAATTGGCCCCTAAAATTGCTATATATCTTCCGGCCCCAA
>KE157721.1:21350-46617 GCA_000411055.1 Leavenworthia alabamica
TTTGCGGGAAAACGTGTTTTCGTATTTTTGGCGGAAAAACGTGTTTTCATATTTTATCGGAAAACCGATTTTTTTGTGTTTTAAAAAAATTGTTTCCGTGTTTTAGAGAAAAACATTTTAACTTTTTTTATTGTTTGAAATAAAGGGTATTTTAGACTTTTGGATTTTGAGATGCAGATGCAGCATCTGGAAGCTCATTTTTTTAGCATCTCAAATATCTCATTTCAGCATCTCAAATATCTTATTTCAGCATCTGGATGCAAAATTATATGAAAAAAACGAACATCTGAGCGTTTGCATCCAGATATTGCATCTGGATGAGGAAACGAACAGGGCCTATATAAAAAAATACAAAAATTTGTTTTTGACTTTTTGCCTTAAAAACATTTTGTGTCAGACTTGACAGAGATATTGCATAGGACATATAAGATGATAACAAGGCATGTTACCTATTCTCTAGAAACGGATAATAAAATGACGATTTGGGATAGTGAACTTTTTAAAATAGATATCCGAATCCAAAATATTAAATTAAAAATTTATGGATATCCGGATCCGTCTTTAAAAAACGAATATATGGTGGATCCTGTTTTGAAAATTTTCACGGATCCAGATGCGGAACTGTCAAAAAACTTGGATATCCGGATCCGTTACAGGGCTAGTTAACTGCAAAGACATGATTAAACAATACCTGATGATGAACATCGATTGAGCCACCAAAAAGTAGAATAGAGAAAGGAGAAACAATGGTTGTATCTCTCAAATACACTACTTTCGTTGTTTCAACCTACATAATAAAACAAGAAACAATTAAAGATATTATAATTATATAATGTTTATAGAAAAAATGAAACCAAATGAATAAACATAAAACATAATCTTGTTAAGGAACACAAGGACGTTAAATTTATAGTAGCTTCCAACTCAAAACCAATTGGCAATGAGTAATCGTCCATATATCTTATATAACCAATGATAGTTCTCCAATTTCAGACAAAAGAGCAAGTTTTACCTATTACTATTCCCCAAACTCTATTGAAAAGCTTAGAACTAGATAAAGGAAAAGAGAGATTTGGGGAAAAGGATATTTTTTCATTCAAACTATAATAAGATACAAGTGAGAGTTTATATAGAATTAGATATTTTACTTTCTCAATTGTATATAAACTCTCACTTGTATCTTATTATAGTTTGAATGAAAAAAATATATTTTCCCCAAATCTCTCTTCTCCTATACCTCTCATCTCCTCTTTAACGTTTAGAGTTTTGGATTTAGGGTTTAGGGTTTAGATTTTAGGGTTTTGGGTTTTGGGTTTTGGGTTTAGGGTTAACCAACCTTGCACTTTGATGACGAACATGATAACCAACCAAGGTGGGTTTATTGAATTTTGTATTTTAATTGATTTGATTGTATTTTGAATATACAATAAAATCATGTGTTATTCAATTAGGTATTTTAAAAAATACAATAAAATACATTGTTATTAAATTAAGCATTTGATTGTTGATTTTAAAATACATTAAAATCAAATGTCATGTGGAGTTATTCCATATTGTATTTTAAAGAATTTTATTGTGTTTTTAAAATACAACTAAATCAAATGTTATTCAATTATGTAATTGTAAAAATACAATAAAATACATTGTTATTCGATTAAACATTTGTTTATTGATTTTAAAATACAATAAAAACAAGTGTTATTGAATATTAATTTGATTTGTTTGCATTTGGATTTTATTGTATTTTAATGTATTTATTTCTTTAAAACATTACTAATCAAAATAACACCCTTTTAGCTAGTATTTCACAATATTTTTTAAATTTAAATATATCAAAAAAAATTTTTAATCTAATTCAATAACACCCATTCAATGTTGATTTGATTTAGGTCGGGTTATTGAATTGTGTATTTTAATTGATTTGATTGTATTTTGAATATACAATAAAATCATGTGTTATTCAATTATGTATTTGAAAATGTACAATAAAATATATTGTTATTGGATTTAAAATATTTGATTGTTGATTTTAAAATACACTAAAATCAAGTGTTATTCAATGTTGATTTGATTTCATAGTTACATTTGGATTTTGATATATCTTATTGTATTTGATTCTTTAAAACATTAGTAATCAAAATACCATCATTTTATATAGTATTTTGAAATAATCTTAAACTAAAATACACTAAACTCATTTTAAATCCAAATTGAATAACAACCCCTTAGTTAAATTTAGATTTGAATATATTTTATTTTATTTTATTTTATTCTCTAAAATATTAGTAACTAAAATACCATCATTTTAGGTAGTATTTTAAAATACATATTAAACTAAAATATGCTAAACTAATTTTAAATCCAAATTGAATAACAGCTCCTAAAATCATTCAACCAATAATACTAAAATTAAACATAAAATAAAATAAAATAAAATATATTAAATTTATTTTATTTAAATAACACATGATTTTAGTTGACTCTTTAAAAATCAACTAATAATAAATAATTTTAAATGATTGTAAACATATTACTAATACTATCCAAACCAATAACACATTATTTAGTAGAAATATTTTTGTAGAGTTTTGAAAAATAATAATTTAATAACACTAAATTCTTTAAGAATTTTAACTCTTTCAATCAGTAAACCCCCTAAACCTTGATTTGTTAGCTGCGCAATTTGGCTTTTAATTTTTGCAAAAAACAATTTTGAACTTAAATAAAGTTTATGGTCTTCAGTGGTATTGATATTTAAATGTTTTTTTTTTCGATTTTCCAAGAACCATTTAGTTAACCAATCAAGATTATGATTTTAATAAGAAAAAATGAAAGACATTTAAAAAAAAACATAGGTAGTATATCTTATTGTCTTATAAAATATGATTGAGCTTTGAGAATCTGAATTCACATCCTTATAATTAACTGTAAACTGATTCTATCTTTGGCAGTCTCGTTGGACATGTTCACTCACAATTCAAACTTCGTAATTTTTTAAGTTCATATGTGTTGTGGTTTGCCTTCTTCTATTAGAAGATGAACCATCGATTTCACAACTTCATTGTGGACTATACCTGATTTCTGGAAAAAACAAAACAAACATGAACATAAATGAGAGTTTAAGCTAAGCATGAGCTCACCAAAGTCTATTAAACAAGGATTGAACATGTAACCTCGGGTTTTCGGATGAGATCTTTAAGAATAGAATGGAGAGTTAACCGAAGTTCTTTGAACAAAACTGCAGTTTGAGCTGGTGCTGCTATCTTCAACCATCCATCAATGGTGACTGATCCACTCTGTAATAAAGAAAAAGATAAAATATAAAATATCTTTGTTTCGTTAACACTGAGACTTAAGCGAACTCTACCTGATGATGAACATTGATTGAGCCACCAAAAAGTAGAATAGAGAAAGGAGAAACAATGGTTGTATCTCTCAAATATACTCTGTTTGTTTCAACCTAACAAGATACTCATATGATTAGATTGGTAGATATCAAATTGAATAACAAGTTAATATATGAAGTTTAAGTTAATATATATTAAACTAGCCGTGGGTAAAATAACCTACCCAAATCACCCAATCCGAACCCGGTCCAAAAAACACTACCCGAATCCGAAAAAATATTCCATTGAGTGCTAGACTCTTAAACCCAAAACCCATACCCGAATCTGAACATGTCGGCTAAAACCCGAAATTTAATTATATATACAAATAATTAAATTATTCTAAAACTTTTAGTTATATTTGTGAAAATTTAGTTAATTTTTCTTAAATATAACCATTTTTTCTTTTTTTCAATATTTACTTACCCAAATTTGACCCGAATCCGAACCGAACCGAACCTAACAAAATTATTCCATTGGGTACTAGACTCCTAAACCCGATATACCCGAACCCGAATGGATTTTACCCAAACCCGACCCGTTTAACCGAATGCCCAGTCCTATTAATAATAAAACTCATAGTTACCTTCTCAAGGAAAACAAGGAAAGGGTATTGAAATGCTTTGAAGTTAGTGTTTATAGAAGATGGATGTATATGAACTTCTCTTCTACCATCATACCAAGCTGTATAATTCTTTGTTTGGTTTTGCTTTGTCAAACTGTTAAATGCTGTCTCTGTGATTCCTTTATCATTGGCTGCAATATTAGGATATAGTCCTGCACATAATATAGCCTGTACATATTTTTGACACATCGATGTAAGTATAACCCCACGAAATAGGTAAGGACATAGAACTATTGAAACCTTCTAGCATTAGAGCAGTGGATGTACATTACCTTAACAACTTCAGGTTGTTGTGAATACATATTGAAAGGTTGAGTTTTATCAGAGAACCAGATATCGAGATTCTCCCTTTTTCTTCCTGTAAACTATGATAAGAAACAAAGAGATTCCTTGTTAGTAATCATTGGATAAATCTTCGCCTATTTTTTCTGCAGAAGCTTATAAATACGATGAGACTAATTGAGAGTTGTAACATAAGCTTGGGATCAGACACATGCAACAAATGTATCAGATGGTGTAGATAAGTTACCTCTCCTGTTGTAGGAAGATTGATGAGCCCTATGTCGGCAAGTAATGTGCCAAATTGTACTCTCATGTCTCTGTTATATGTGAGAAAGCAACAACTAAGATTTGAAGGAAGAAGACCAAGATGGTGTAAACATTTAATATTACACAGTCAAGCTTTGGAGGTAGCAGAAAGCATTTAAATCATGTTTAGATACAGAATATTTTCAGCTTTCTTAATTTTTGATAAAGATGAGTCAGGTGACTTCAAACAAGGATACAGATGAGAATAAGTATAGTAGAGAAGTAGCTATATATATAATGGAGATATTTTGTAAATAAATTAAATGCATGATAAGAACTTTACCTTATCATCCGCATTACTGAGCTGCTCAAGAACTTTGATTCACAAAACCTCTGTGCAGCTTTCATTCCTCGCTGTAGACATCACAAACACATAGACCATATCATTGCTGTGCTATAACCGATAGAACATTAACTTAATACCAATTTATCACATACCTCTTGCAGTATTTTTACCCATCTATCGTATGCAACCATCATAAGGAGATGATCAGACTGTCTATCACTGTTTAAATCATTTGATCTATCAGGATTATCAGACAAAAGAGCAAGTTTCACCCGATCCACATTTTGCTTCTAAGAGAAAGCCACGGATCATAGAGTTAGTTGACAACCTCGTCGAGAAAGCCACGGATCCACATTTAGTTATGAGAATGTAAAAGTGTACCTCATCTTTGGGATATATAAACGGTGATTTGTAGCTCAAGAAAGCAGCAATCGAGAGAATAGGTGATAAGCAACCAAATATTCCACCATATAACAACATCTGCAAATTTTCAATACTATAGTCATGCTAGTGGAAAGAATTATAAAACCATAAAGTGAAAACCTAGACGATATTTTTTAAAGAATGTGAAAGGGGACACATGGCGAGATAAGTTTAGATGATGTGATGAAAAGGCAGTGACCAAGGAACTCCAGCTCGGAGTTAGTGAAACAGTAATGTTAATAAAAACAAACCTTTCCAATCAACACATCAACAGGAAGTTTTGCTAAATGATGCCCAAGTGGTGTCAACTCTTCATCGCCTTCAACAGCACCAACCTAAAGTAGAAAGGATTCATACAAGAAAGCTCAGTACATATGACTCATTAACTGAGTTGACACTCCAACAATCGAAACTAAATTCAGTGAACAAGAAGTATGGGGAGTTTTAGTTGCAGCCAAACAACGTAAAGAGGATAAATCAGCCCCACTGCTGGACAATCTCAGACATATCAGCTATATGTCTAAATGATGGGTCTTGTAATTTTTGGATTTATATATGTGAACGATCGCAGGAACTAACTGTTATTAAGAGAAAAGACTTCTATCTACTGTACCTCATGTAACAATGAAATTGCAGAGTTTATAGCACCTTCACTCGGAGGTTCCAGAGCCTATAGACAGCAAATGTAAAGAAGAATGGGATGGATATAACGTCATTTCTTTGTCACTTTAAATGGTATTACTTGCCTTGCACAGAAAAGGCTTAATATGACCCAAGCCAAGCAATTTGATTTGTAGACATAACTCTACTAATGGCATCCGCAGCATCTCAGGAACCTTGTCATCAGAATGGAACTGATGAGTTTAGGGACTAAAACAAAGTGAATTTGAGATCAGGAAAGGACCTATAAGAAAAATACCTGATAGGGGCGCATTAGCTTCTCGAACCTATTACGTGTGTACAATGAAAAGCAAATTCCAGGTTTGACACGTCCAGCTCTTCCTGTTCTTTGTCTTGCATTTGCTTGAGATATCCAATCTTCCACCATGCTTGACAATTTCTAAGATGATAAAATAAGTGAGCACAAAAATGACATCTCACAGATGAAATACAATGATTAGGAGGAAACCACAAGGACAGATACACAAAAATGTCATTAAACAGCACTTATATATCCAAGGAGCTTTTTGTTTCAGTACGAAGAATTGAAATTTTTCAAGATACAGACTAATAGATGCACCAAAATAGCGGATACCAATCTTAAGAAAGGGTTTTACAAGGAAGGGGCTATATGCGAATATCACTATAAAATGTACGTTATGTTACAACTCATGTTCAGAAAAAAAATTGAGTCTAAAGGGGGTAGTATATAAATTTTCAAAAAAATAAGATGTTGGTCTACATGCATCATCTTACAGTAAAAATGCAAGTGATTCACTAGCACTGGGAATACCTTCTGGGGATTATAGCGATTTTCCTTGTGTTTGCCACTGTCGATCACATATACCACATCATCAATTGTTATACTGGTCTCTGCAATATTTGTAGCTACGATAACCTGAACATAAGAGATGACACAAAAAATGAATCAGCACTCCTATGATAAACATTATATTTCAATCTGTTAGTATCTGCATCTAACTTTTAAGAACACACTAAACTCTTTCACCTATATTTTCTTAATTTTTATATATGTTCTTCTCATCAGGTCATGATTGAATTAAATTTTTCTATGTATATGATTCTAACTTTGAAATATATTTCACATAGAAAGGAGATTATATAAATGTACTGACTATGGAGGCCTTTTATCAATCTGAAGGTAGTAAGTAAGAAAGTTGTCCATGGAACATATTTACTTATTAACCAAAAGTGATGATGTTATTTATTATGTATATCATTTACTAGTGGAAACCAAAGGAAACAAGTAGTTGCACTGAAACTCTTATAAAGAAAAAAACACAATATCACAATAATCAACACACTCAGCCTAGATCAACAACTTTAGATTGTATTCCAATCGAAAAAATAAAAAAGCAAGGTACTAATTTGCTCATCTGGACCAAATGAATCAAAAGTAACTCACCTTGAGGAAACCAGGTATCCAGACCATGCATAGAAATAGTGCAACTAATAAAATAGATGTCACAGGTAATCACCTTACGAATGTCGTCAGGGGGGCGCTGAAACACCTTTTTTTGTTCTGTAGATGCAATAGAAGAATGTAAAGGAAGAAGCCAATCTGCAGAATTTCCACGGAAACGATACGAAGCAGCTAACCTATCGAGTAACATGTAAATTTCTGACACTCCCTGTTATTAAGCAAATAAAATGTCAAGCTGAAGCGAAAGACAAGATGATTGACTATCAATTAACATGAAAGACCTCAGTATCAGCTTACAGGCAAAAATACAAGAATGGCTCCTTCATCACAAGTGTCATCAATGTGGCATATCAAATCTTCGAGAAGTTCATAGTCAATTGTATCCTCATTTAACCTTTTCTGCAGAGCACTCAAAAGTTTCCAGGACAACTAGAAGAATGAGGAACAGAAGCTCAAATTGGAAATGTATAGTTACCAGATTTTGTTGTGTTTGATCACTGTATGTGTTGTAATTACTGGAAACATAAAACGGGTTAAGACAGTCCTCTGAAAGCAAATAATCATCACCCCAGCCAGCCACTACAAGATTCTTCTTTCCCCTACGGTCATTTACAGAACCAAGCTGCAGACAACAATAAAGTTTCACCAATACAAGCGAAAAGAGAATACCGGTATATAAACACTAAAATCCACATATCAGAATCATACAACACACATATAGCCAAAAGGATTTCACATATTAAGCCCCACAAAAATGCAAAGACCATTCCATATCAGACCCCACAGAAAGGAAAAGGCAATTCCATTCACGGCCTTTGTCCTGAACTTATATATTGGATGTGCAAATAGTTAAAGATGGTAATTTTGAATGAAACATTCCTAAGTAGAAAAAGCACCCAAATACAAAATCAAGAAAAGAAAAGGAAAAAAAAACTCATAAATCAAGAAGTTCAAATGTCTAGCAGCTGCAACAATCTATTTCTAATTCAACGAAGGAAGAGCTCAACTGGTGCGGGATCCATAAGATAAGTGAAAGGAAAAAATCCTGGAATAAAAGGGGAGTTGCTGGCCAAAGTAAAAAAGAGAAACACAGAAGATATGTTTGGTATGAATAATCTAGATACCTTGTCTTTAATGGATGAATCAGATCTTAGTGCAGCGGGAGAATCTGGAGCCAAAAGGTAGTTAATCCTCTCATAAATCTCCTCCAGAAAGTGAGTAGTAACTGGATGTGTTCGCCCTTGAGCAGTAATTACAGGACATTGAGCAAAATATCTTGAGAATAGATCTGCGTCAACAGTAGCAGACCTGAACGGCACCAGAAACATAGATTAATACGATGTTTGCTACTATTAATCTGCCTTGAAAAATAAAAGCCACTACGTACATAAGGATAACTTTTAGTTTACGAGATGTGTTATCGTGTGATTGCTTCTCAATCAGACTCTTCAAAATAATGAGAAGAAAATCACCCTGAAATGAAAATAACAAATTCAGTTTTCTCATACACAAGTTGATTTTGAGAAATGAATGAAAGGCAAATTTCTGTCAGATTATTAAACACTTACAAAAGCACGTATTAAAATGTGAAATACAGATCTAGCATTCTTATGGAAAGAAGAGATTGGGATACTGATAATGCTTATCAGCACAAATTAAACACGGAAGCAAGATAAGTAAATCATTTTTTCCAAAGAAGCCAGAAGAGAAAAAAACGGTGGTGAAAAAGGTGTAGACCACAACGATAGAATTGTAGTGGAGTGTCACTATACGTGCATGATATAGTTTGATTCATTAGATGAATATCGTATGGATTCTCACGCAGACCCCTTAACTATGTGTGTATTTTGCCTAATAAATACTTACCAAAAGAGACCGCTCATGCACTTCATCAACTATAATATGTGTAACATCGTTCAAGGTTTTATCCCCCTGCAAGGTGTGCACAAACAAGCAAACACAATATAATAAGAGAGAGTACTGATTATAATGTTACAATCATCTCCACAAATAATTAGTTGGCTTCTTTCGTTTCTTTCATTAGGCTCTACGGAATAACATTGCAGTGTCTCAAAAACTGGAATTACATATTCCTTATAAATGTATTCACAGAAAATACCCTCTGATACTACTAATGATGAGCCAACTACCTCAACTATTGAACTTACAATGTTCCTCTTAGTTAACAGAGACTATTCACGTAAGATTTCTGCAGAATTATGTTTCAAGAAAAACTTTGCAATGCAGCTATGATATTTCACCATTACCCACATCAGTATAATGTTTGTTAATCAAAAACAATTATTTTTTCTCAGTAGCTTAAAACACTTTAACACGTAATAGGAATTATTTGGTTTCACAAGAAATAATTTAAAGAAACAGGGGGCGTACAGCGAGTTTCCTCAGTAGAATGCCAGTAGTACAAAACAGCAGCCTTGTCTTGTCACTCCTGAACAAATACACAAATATTCCAAGGGAAATTTGCTTAAACCACACCTCCAAGAAACATTATTTAAGGTAAAAAGCCATTATCATATTGTAGTGTATCCTACAACCGAACCAAACCGAGAAAAAAAAACGAACTTAAGTGAATTACAAGTCCTAAACCGATCAGAATTTTTTTTTAAAAACCGAAACACCAAAATTTCCGACCTGAACCTTCCCGACCGAATGCCCAGGCCTACTATAAACAGCAGATGATGGTGATAAATGCAACCATATACTAGTGAACCCAGGAGAACAGCAAAATAACATGTGAGATTATGTGTTTGAAGCTACATAATGAAGTAACTAGACATATAAATTTAAAAATTCAGTTCCACAAAAACATTGCACAAAAAGAATGTGAAAGCCCAGAAGAAATCGCATTCCAGAAGACCAACACTGACATAATGGTAAGTGGAATCAGTTGATCATTAACAGTGGGCCACGAAATTGAACAATCGAGTAGAGTTTCATCAAAACATATTTCCGAAAAGGAAGAAAAGATCTACTCTTTGACAAAGTAGGCCAGTTTCCTAATAGCTTAGCCTTTTGGAACTAAATTGCTTTTTTGGATCTACTTGTTTTATTGCTGCTCTACTTTGAGAAACAAGCCAAATTTTTACACAACATACAGTAATAACTACTTAAATTTTATTCTAAAGATTGAATGTCATGATCAACTATTGGGTTCTTGGCAAAAGTGAGTAAAGCAATGGAAAGGAGTACAAGCTGAACAATATGAAGTCTAATAAACTCGTAGAACAATAACAAAAAAAAAGGGGCAGACCTTGCACTTTCAAGACGAACTTGATAACCAACCAAGGAGTCATCTGAGCCTGGAGAGGATTCACAACGCTCATCAGCAACTCTTTGAGCAACAGAAATAGCCTAAATCATATTCTCCAGTTAGGCAGTTACTAACAATAACAAAAAGGGAGAAAGAAATCTGCACCCTAGGCTACTGACATCACTAAGCTTTGCAGAAAAAAGAACATCAATGAGAAATAAAGGGATCATAGTTTATGCCAGTATGAACCAATTATGAAATCCTTGAAAGCATGGCATCTTAACACCAAAATACTCACTGCTATCCGCCGAGGTTGTGTGCATATGATATTACAGTATCCACCATTCCCTGAATCGATCATATCATCCAATATAAATTGAGGAACCTGGAACAATGTAGCAATTACAAATGACTCAACTGCCAATTCAGCAAAAAGAGAATATAGTGAATTAACACCCACAGGGAATAACTAGTGAGACCAAACCTGTGTAGTCTTCCCAGAACCTGTTTCTCCGCATACTACTAAGACATCTTTTTCTTTCAGATGCTGCAGTATGTCATTCTTCACTTCAAATATAGGAAGAGCAGTTCGAGTTTTCAACATGTCCTTTAAAATTATATTAGAATTAGTGTAGAAACAAGGATTTGACCATGCTGAAAACAAAGTTCTATATTTCTTCAAGGAGTTAGAAAAACACTGTAAGGCATAAAGTTAGTTACATGAAGTAATATATTCTTTTAGAGATTTATAGACAGTGCTTCTGCTCAAACAAACAAGAATATTCTACCTTGTATTTCCGTGTTTTCTTTTTGACTTCTTGTTTTTGTTGGAGAGATAAGCATACAGCTTTTATGGAAGAGTCTCCTGTAACATGGAAATAGATGATTATATTTCCTGCTAATGATTTTGGCAGTAAAATCCAGACTTATATTATTTAAACAACTAAGTTATCACAACTACAATCTGTGAAAAACATACTTTTAGCTCTGTCGTTAGATTTGACAACACCCAGGTGATCTTTCTCTTCAACATAGGTGTCTACCATTGGAAGTGAATCGGTGATGCTACTAGAAGAAGCGGTCAAACTGAAACTGTCTGCCTCAAGCAACCTATCAACAAAATTAGCTCTTCGATCTTCTTCTATGTTTTCTATGGTACCCCACAATTCCTCTGAGAAAGCTTAAAACAACTGTATTAGACCGATAAAGATATTGCAAATCCAGAACGTGTGATAATTTTAGAATGATAACATCAGGGGCACAAAAGATTCAGCAATAAATAATATTTTATTCCCTACATTTTACTTAATATTCGGTAATACTTTCGCTCAACTGATGCTTTATTTAACAGCCAAAATGTCTTGAACAAATAATCACCCTCAGCGAAAATCTAGTTGTTGTAGCATTACCATAACTGATTCATACTCCCAGAATTTCAGGACTAATGAGAAAATTTTGTTTCAAATAGAACAAGCGAGTATAAACATAAACAGAAAGGTGTCAATAAACTAGGTTAATCAATCTAAAATTTTGTTTCATCACTGAATATTTCACTGCAAAATATATTGAAAAAGAGAAAGCAAAGACCAGGTACCGAGACAAAATTCAAAAAGTCACCTTGTTTCCAGATCAACACTTGAGAGGCATAAGGCTCTGTAATTGCAAAGTGAACAGGCAAATCAGAAAAAATCTTATGAAGAGCAAATGTTGCAACTCTGTTTTGTGCATCCTGTCACGTATAAGTGCAAAATAAATTAGCATATTGTAAATGGTCAGCATATTATTCAGGCAAGGTTCATATTCAGAAGTTTCCAAACTTTGAGTAACATTGTTAGACAAATAACAGTACATTATAGACCTTTCTTTCTAGCTGTCCTACACTCCTACATTATTTTCCTCAGAAGCTAGCAAATCAAGGAATTAAACAGGAACTTTCTTGTGAGAAGATACATCCCTAACTATAATTATTCATAAAGCCCTATCTAGATACTTTTTAGCATCTTATTAAGAGAATATCAAATGTTAAAACATGGATCAAATGAGTACCTCGATAGATTCAATGTCCCCATCTTGATGAGGAAGTTGAAGAGTTACCAGACCGCCGGCTTGTCTGCTCTTACCCCGTCCACTGGCTTTACGCAGAATGCTTACAGTATATGAGAAAGTCCTTCCTTCAGTAGTTACTTTATTGAATTTTGGTGCCTCCCACCCTGACCTTTGACACAATTGATGAAGAAATGCCTTTGGGGTCTTTTGTGCCTCACCCTGTAAACTTTCACATATTAAGGAGAGAGTCGGAAAAAATAAGCTGCCCAGTAATAAATCTGACACTAGAACAAACCAAGAGAAAAGGGGAGTAGAACAGGGAATAAAACCAAGCTATATTTAGAGAAGGGAATTTCATATTTATTAAGCATACTTAGTTACTGGATCATAACGTCAGCATATGTGATGACTGATGAAAAATTAAGAATCAGGCATATGGGTAATTAATGCATTAAACAGACCTTCTATGCGTATTTAGTAGTATTTGAAAGTTAAATTGTATTTATCCAAGAATATTGTTTGATGAAGAGTTACCTTCTTCCAGATGCCCTCTAGTTTCTCGAGATTTTTCTCACTGCATAGTTCTCTCATCTTTTCCTTCTTCTGAAATTCCAGAAGTACATGGGGTAAAGCTTCAGAAGGTGGAACATCTTCTGAAAACATATCGCCAAGCTCCACATCCTCTGAATTATCATCTGATGCAACTAATTCTTGTCCTGGGGAACTTGAGGGCACAGTTTTAGGTTGAATTTCCTCAGATCCACTGCTCTCAACAGGATTTTCACCCAAGCTCGGAACATCTAATGGCTGAATAGAGAGAGCGTCCATATTAACTGATTCATGAACGTTATCAGGCATGGGAGAGGTTGATTCTTTTTCTGTAGCATCTTCAAAAGCATATTCACGCTGAAATTCAGATTCCAGCATTGCTTCTGATAGTCCTGAAAAACAACCATATATAACTCATGATAGGCTGCACCAATTCAAATGATTGACAGATTGATTACAAAAAGATCAAACTTTACCAAGAGCAGATATCTCTTGTTTGAGCTTGCGAATGGCTAGGCCTGCTCGCTCCTGTCCTTTTTTATCACGCTTCTCCTTTGCTCTTATAGCATCTGATCTTGCTGAATAATAGTCTTTGGCAATCACATCGAAAGGCCTCGGGCCGGATACCTAGTACAAATTTATGGAAAGGTATCAAAACCAAGAACAACATAAAAAGGAGGATGGCCAACATGGTGTTGCAAAACTAATTGGCTGAAAGATTCCACTTCTACCAAATGAGAAAGAAAACATATTGATAGCAGGATGCCTCCAGCAAAGCCACAGACACTACAGAAAATTAATAAAATAGCTTCAAAAGGTTCTGCCATGAAATTATTTTATAAACTAACCCATGTAATACCTTTCTAAGCAAAACAACAATTCATGATCCAGATTCAATTCAAGAGTTTCAAGATATTCATAGTTTTGTAAAGGTGAAATCTTTTTATCACACCAAAAGCATGACAGAATATTTATCCTTAAGTAAGATGCATGAAAGATAACATGCAAGAAAAAAATGAAGGTATAACCACATCCACGTCGATGACGGAACTAGTCTCACTAAGTAATTTACTATATTCCGTTTTGTTGCGAAAAATGTCAAAAAGCCTAGAAGCAAGTTCAATTACCTTCCTGCTGGAGTCAAGACCATCTACCTCATCTTCCCAAGATTCCAATTCTTCCTGCAAATTTAAATCAATGACCAACTTCATCTCTGAACTAAAAATTCTTTGAACTGCACCTTAAGATCAATTTTTAACTCTGTCCAAGATTTTGTGACCAACTATCATGGATTAAGCTTTTGCAAAGTGCTTCATGGTTGAAGCATTTCTATATGAGTACCTCTTCCTGTCTCATCATATACTGACGGATCCAATCAGCTTGAGATGATTTGCCAGAACTAAAAGTATCTTCTTCATCTTGCTTTCCCTTAACTCGAACTAAAACCTCAGGCTCCTCCTCTTCCTCTATCTGGACTAAAGATTCAGTAGAATCATTCCAATCTTCCCGTGAAGTCGATATCACACCTACAGAACCGCCTGCAACACCAACAGGAAAGTACAAACATCAATGCACGACAACTTATAAGCGTTTTACATATACACAATGTGATGCATACCTGTGGTAGGAAAACGAGAAGCACCAGTAGAAAACTTCACTGGCAACTCATGACTCGGTAAATTCAAGCATAGCCAATCAAGTGCAGCCTCAAACGTAGCTCCATCCTTAACAAAAACATACACACTGTATCAGGCAAAGCTTGAAAGAAATTTCAAAATGAAACGTAAACTTAAATTTGAACGAAGGTGAGAATGGTGAAAAAAGGAGTTACTCTAAGAGAAGAGAGTGCGAGTTCAATTTGATCATCTAAGAATCCTTCGCAAGAGAGCTTCTCGTAGACATTAGTAAGTTTCTTTGCTTTTTGATTCTTAGAGAGTGAATTATTGATAGGAGCTGTAACTGGAGGAGTGGTGCGGCCAGAGTTGAGCAAGAGCCGCCGCAAACGATCCTCGTTCTCCGCCGAAATCTGAAGCTTAGGACCTCCTGAAGAAGGTTTTTGGTAATTTGATTTCGTCGATGAAGAAGAAGCAGCTTTGTTGTTTTGCTTCTGAGGTTTCTTCTTCGGAGCCATTCTCTTTTGGAGTTTCCTCTCCGCTCCTCCGATTAAAAACGTAACTTGAAAAATGAAGACGAGACGAATATTGAAAAGTTGGGTGGGCCTCATGGGCTTTTATTCTTAAAGCCTAAGTATTGATTCTTGTTTCCAAGACGCCAATACTTGGAAAAAAACTATGCATTTGAACCGAACCAAACCAAATAAGGCTGATTCAGTTTGGTTTGGTTTTGGTTTTAAACTGGAATCTAAGCTAATTTTAAAACTTAGTTTGGTTTAGTACGGTTCGACGATCGATTCTGCAGTCCTTTACTTTATTGTTTTTCTTATTTTTAATCGGTTTCAAACAAAATTAACCAAAATATATTAAATTTAAATCTTTTAAAATTTTAGATTTTAGATTTAAACCAAACTAAGTTTTGAATAACTTTTCTTTGGTATTTGGTTTTTATCTTCTCTGGTTTGTGACATTTCATACATTGGTTCGGTTCATTAGTTATCCTGATATATCAATGTCTTGATTCACAAAATTGACATTTTTGGTTTAAAATTATAATTGATCATGCTATTAGAACTTTGACAATGTAAAGAGATTAGGACAAGACTTTAAACTGATTTATAAGTAAACAAAAAGTAGTTGGCAAGTCAACCTTATAAGGGGACATAGTATGGTTTTGTCTTCACCTTAACACAACAGTCAACAAGTTTTTGTTGTAAAAGCAAAGAAACCAAACTCATTCCACTCAACAAAACCATCATTACCAATACAATACCTTCTTCTCAATCTATGGATATAGAAGAGATGGAAGAAAATAATCGAATTGAGCAACATCATGTGGACACTTCTCGTCCTTTTAGCTCGGTCAAAGAAGCTGTTGCCATATTTGGCCAACGGATTATACTACCGAGACAACCTCATACCGTAAAACTTAAACCGGTAAGTCTTATTGTGAGTCCTAGCATTAGTCAAACTGCTAAACCGGTAAGTCCTATTGCTAGTTCTAGCAACAGCCAGATCACTAAACCTGGAAGTCCCATTGCTAGTCCTAGCTTCAGCCAAACTGCTAAACCGGTAAGTCATATTGCTAGTCCTAGCAACAACCAGGCCACTAAACCGGTAAGTCCTACTACCAGTCCTAACTTCAGCCAGATCGATAAACCGGGAAGTCCCATTGCTAGTTCTAGCATCAACCAGATCACTAAACCGGTAAGTCCTATTACCAGTCCTAGCTTCAGCCAGATCACTAAACCGGTAAGTCCCATTGCTAGGCCTAGCATCAACCAGACCACTAAACCGGTAAGTCCTATTACCAGTCCTAGCTTCAGCCAGATCACTAAACCGGGAAGTCCCATTGTTAGTCCTAGCATCAACCACACCACTAAACCGGTAAGTCCTATTACCAGTCCTAGTTTCAGCCAGATCGCTAGGCCGGCAAGTCCCAATGCTAGTCCTAGCTTCAGCCATACAGCTTCTTCTCAGTATTCTCCATGGAAGCAAAACTCCTCATTGCCCTCTTCTCCTCAAGTTCCAAGAGAAGATTTTATGGATGTTTTGAAGAAGCTTGAAGCCGAGATAATAGAAACAAAGACAGAGGTAAAGATGTTGAAGCAAAGAGAGTCAGAGACAGAGGTGGCATTGGCAACTTTAAATGCCGAGCTACATAAGAACATGTCAAAGATGGCTAAAGCCGAGGCTGATACTGCAGGAAATAATGCAGTAACTATAGCCAAATCTGTGAGCATCAAGGAAACAAAAGAAAAGGAGAACTTTGAGGAAGAGAGGAGGAAAGAGCTGATGAAGAGGATGCAGAAAGAGTATCCTTCATTGGCTAAGATACTTGACAATAACAAAGGAGACAAAGATGGGTATTTTGCGAAAACTACGAAACAAAAGAAGAAGAAGAAACCTATCATTCCTCTTGTAGGAGATTTCATCTTCTTCAAGAAGAAAGGATCTGCGACAGAAATTTCTCGACCTCTTTACACTACCTCTTCCACCTTACACTTTTAGCTGAAACAGCTTGTGTATTTATGTATGTTTGTATGTATCTATATTTGTGACATCTATGTTTCTGTCTGTGTGTGTGTGTGTTCTTTATTTGTTTTGTCTCTATGCTTCTCTGTTTGGATTTTGAGTACAAAGCATCAGTGTGTATTCCCTCCCTCTCCTATAACCAATATAAGATTGGAAAAATCAAACTATAAACTCAAACCAAAGATTGACTCCAACATTAGTAAACTATTAACGTAGACAGCTTAGCATACCTTTATATAGACTGATGATACTTCAAACATCGAGCAGGCCTGTGTGCGAAGAAATAACTCAGGTCTGGAACTAAAACACCTCAGGAGTTAGATAAATGTGTTCGTTGATGAAAATAAGGCTTAAAAGAAACAGCCTCGTTTTATTTCTTATTCCAAACACAACTAACAACAAAGTGAACGATCCATATAAGAGAGCTATAAATACAACAGTAATAACGACGGCGACATGAAGCAGAAAAGGCAAGAAACAAAAACAAGAACGTAAATAGAAAAGTTGACACAAAGGTACCAAAACTCAGAGATTTACACCAAAGAGTCTTCTTCTTAAAACTTGTTCACCCATATGCATCTTCCATAAGAAACCATTTATAGCTTGAGGTTTCTTAGGAGCTGACCCCATCTTGGAGTATCCTCATCAAAAATGTAGGTCAGAGGTGAAACTAATACCCCACTGCCTCCAACCTGCAATAACATTAGATGAACATGACTAAGCGAACCAAGAGAGGGATCGATAAATATGGGATTAATGTGAATTCAGAGAAGCTTATTTGTGAGAATGAAACTGTAGGGGTCACTAACCGCTCTCAGTTGCTTCACAGAGTCATATAGAGACTTTTTTGGTACACAAATCACAATGGCATAGTAGTCAACAGATACTTTTCCATCTTGTGTACAGTAAACTGGGCTTATTGTTGGTCCCTGCTCATTATTTAGAAAAGCCATAAACATTCAAAAGCTAAGGCTTATGAACCCACATCATATTGAAAACATTACCTGTAATCCAGACAATAATGGTTGGCTCAACACACGCTCAGCTACTTCCTGAGCATTGTTTCCTCTCATGTTTGCAACAACCTGAAACATGTATATTAGAGGAACGAACGCAAAAGGATAAAAACATCATAGGAATCAAGTGTATACAGTGAATTGGCCATCTGCCTTCAGATGAGCCTCCAATCTCTCAAGAATCTCGTGTACTGTGTTCAATGCCCCTTTTCTCTCAGTCAATGCTCTTCTACTTGCTACGAGTGAAGCCTGAAAGTTAAGAAGAAATGTTCAGGAATGATTCTGAAGAGATTTAATGGATCTAAGAACTTCATATTACCTGACTTTCCAGCACAACACCTCCATCAATTTCTTTTAAGTTGTTCTCTTTGAGTGTTGTCCCACTACTCACAAGGTCCAAAATTGCATCAGCTATCCCCATCTAATCAACAAGAACATATGAGTTAACAAATACTAGAATCCCTAGCACATCACAGCCTAACAGTAAGTTAATAAATCAGGACACTACAAGCTGAGAACAGTATCCTCGGCAAGTGCATAGCTTAGTCTAGTGTTGAACAAAAGTTATATGGCTTAGATATAAAACAGTGTAATCTCACCGCTGGAGCTGCCTCCAATGCTCCATCTGCAGTTGAAAACGTCACATGCTTAATGCCGTTTTCTTTCATAAATTTTGGGCCAAGCTGCAAAAACAAGTTGAATCATTCCCAAATATTATTATATTGAAGTTAAATGAATCCTGAGAGAAATCAAATATACAACAGCGCACCAAAGGTGAATATGTAATTCATCATACATAAGTGAAGCCAGTGGCAACGCGTAAAGGTGTCTCCTCACTCCACTGAGGCATTTCTGCTAGCTCCTTTAGAGAATTTATATCCTCAAAAATCCCATAGTTAGGAACCTGAGATCATTTTAGATACAATCAAAAAACCATCTGAGATAATGATACAAGGACCTCAATATAACATACCGCAATAGACAGGTGACAGTCTCCAAAGTTGAGAGCTTCATGAACAATGATAAGATCTTCATTTTCCTACAAAATCAAAACTCAAACACTTAACTAAGAATGCAAACAAGACCATACTCACTAAACAACTTTAATAGAGAATTATTATGGTCATGGTTGTCACTTACCTGACCATACTCACTAAGTGTGTCAAGACCAACGATACCTAGATCCAGATCTCCAGAGAGTAACTTTCTAACAATATCTTTTGGCCTTTGAAACCAGACTTCAGTGTTAGGTAACTAAAGAACATGAAAAGATTAAGTAAGTAATCAAAAAATTTAACACACAAACTCTGTTATAAAGCTTGATTTGAATACAAACCTGAGGAATTTGTGCAACATATTGCCTAGGATTGACTTGTTTAACAAAAAGTTGACAATCCTATACACAAACAAAACATGAATAGTTAAAAAACAAGATATAAGATTACAACAATTCACTCAAAAGTCAACGTTTAATACATTAAAAGCTTATAGCTTTAATCAAAAACAGAGCCAAAGATTCAATTTTTAAGAGACCCAAATTCCAAAATCTGCTTTAAACAATTCATCAAAACGTAACACAAAACTCAAAATAATAATGTGAAAATGTAATGTGATAACCTTAAGAAGATCAAGTGAATCAGCAGCCATACGTCCTTTACTAGGAAGACCAATACGAATCTGATCTCTTTCAACAATAACAACAGAAGCTGGAGGAGAACCATTAACAACAGATGTTTGATGAACAGATGCAACACAAGAAGTAACCAATCTAAGACATCTCCGACGAGGTACGATGACGGGAGATGATAGAGCCAAGGAAGAGGAAGAAGGGTATAGTTGTAAATTGGTAGGGAGAATAAAGACAGACATTTTTTGTTTAGTTTTTTGTTAATGTAATGTGGTGTGGCTATTCGAGTTAGTGAAAGGTTATAAACAGGTTTGGGAGAGAAAGAAGATACTCATTTAGGATACTTGATTCCACTTTAGGTTATGATTATTTTAATTAATTATTACAATATAAATATTTTTGTTTTATAAAACGTGAAATTTTTTGGAAGGATTAATTTTAAATTGAGTTTGACATATGTAGTTGGTGACTGCAATTTTTTCAGTGACTAATAATTATATCAAATGATATGAGAAGATGATGAATAAAGATGTCATAAAGATGATGTCATAAGAGAATGTTCTGTACGAAAAATTACTGTATGCAAATGAAAAAATGGAAGCATTTTTAAGCTATAGGGTAAAAATTACAGTATGCAAATTACTGTATACTTTTCGGATATATATCTGGGCATTCGGTTTAAACGGTTTGGTTTTTTCGATTTTTCGGTTTGTTCAGTTTTCAAAAATTAGTTCCGAAGTAAAACCAAAAGAAATATCGGTTTGTTTGGTTCGGTTTTCGATTTGTTCGGTTCGGATTTAGGTAAAAAAAATATTTCTGAATTTAATCCGATTAATCCAAATAAACCGAATGAATCTGAAAATTTACTTTTAGGTTCGATTTATTCGGTTTAATTTACACCAAATAAAACCGAACAAACCGAATAAACCGAATCAAAACATGATTTTTGACTATTATTCGATTAACCAAATAAACCGAATATTAATTTAAATCGAATCGAATCGAACCGAAAACTGAATTAAAAATAAAAAAATTCTGATCGGTTTACTCACCTAAAACCAAACAAACCGAAACCGATCTAGTTCAGTTTAGTTTTCGGTAAACCGAACCGAATGCCCAAGACTATAAATACCTATTTTTATTTATTTATTCATGTAAAAGATATAAATTAATTTCATGTATAACAAAATCTTTTTAATAAATCCGATCTTGTGCATCCGATGAGTACTATTGAAAATTGAGGAATAAAATTGGGATTAAAAGCATAATTTCTACAAAATATAAAAAAAATTCAATAATGAGAAAAGTGAAAACAAAAAAATCACGAGTCCTATCATTTATACAAATAAAAAAAAAACGAGCCAGTCCATCTAACAAATCCTTCACACACACACAAATGCTTGTCTAAAAGACTAACTTAACAACAACATCATCAAATCTCACAATCAACCAAACCGCTACAAACCGGTTTAAATTAAAATTAAAATTTCTTACCAATTTCATCACTTAACTCACTCAGAGCTATTCGAGTTCTCCTCTCTATTATCACCATCTTGATCACTCTGTTGCTTCTCTTGTTGCTCCACCGCATTATTCACTTGTTCAGCGTTTGCGTTTGCGTCTCTTGAATAAGCGTTCAAAGCGGTTAACATCCCAAGATTCGAATCCGGTATACTTAACCCTAGGTTCTGAGTAAGCTGTTGCGGCTGAGTAAGAAATGAACCTAGTTGAAGTGGACGATTCCCTCTATATTGATCCATCGGAAAACTAAACCCTGTTCCCGCCATAAATTGAGTAGCAGCTCCGGTTCCAGCTCCAAATGGCCACATATGAGCACGGTGACCTGCGGTGGTGTTGTTGCTACTACTCTCCATTTGATTACCGGTGGTCGTTGGTACAGGAAGCATCCAAAATGCGTTTCCACCACCAGACCTACTCGTCGGAGCAACAGCCCACATTGGCGCCGCTGTAGGATCCGGCGTTTCAGTTTCTTTCAAAGATTTGTTCTCTGTCTGTTTCTGATCATCGTTCTCCTTAGATAAATCAACTGATCTATACCGTTTTCTCGAGAAATCCTCACCGTCATTTTCCACCGGAGGAGTTTGATTCTGGCTCTGATTTTGATGATGAAACTCTAAAAACGGCGTCGTATGAGCTCCAAAAGCAACTTCACTTCCTTGTTCATCATATTGATGAGGATGATGAGTCAATCCAAGAGCGCCGTAAAGAGGAACAGATTTAGACGGCGGAGTAGAAAGTGTTGATCCACTGCTTCGTAATGAAACATTTAAAGAAGAAAAGTTGGCCGGAATAGTTCCTGTACCTGTAGCAGCAACAATCGCTGGTTCAGCTTGTTGAAGAAGCCATTCAATAGTTTCACCATCAGATTTATGACCTAATTCTCTTGTTAACTGAAAAACCCTAGCCGCACAAAGAGCCGGCATCCGAATCCGCCGTCCTCTTCCTTCAACTTTCGTATGCCTGTCTTTTGTAGACCTCTTCGTTGTAGTCGTCACCGCAGTAGATGAGGTTGTTGCGAGTGATGAGTCTTCTAAAGGTGTAGATCTGGGAACTATTGAGAGAGATGCGTCAACTAGTTGCTGAGAACTTGCGTCGGCGCCGTCAGATAGATCCATTTGTTGGATGTGAAAGGATTATGAAATTGAAATTAGGGTTTGGTGAAAAGAGTAGAAACGGCCATGGATGCTCTGATTGTCTTCTCTCCTTAGTTTGACTCTCTTCGTCTCAAGATGAGAGAGAAATGAGAAAAGGGAATTTTTTGATGATTTAAAAGCAAGTGGATGACTTTTTAAGGAAGAGGAATTATTAAAAAGTATATGCCGTGATTAAAATAAGTTTTTGATAAATATAAAACAATAACAATGACTTTGTGACATAAAATTTTGATAAATATTATATATATATATATATATATGATATTTGTAATTGTATGATAGACCACTTTTTCTACGACATTCAAATCTTTAATGTAAAATATCCGTAGATAAGTTTTTCTAACAATATAAGATAACAATTTAATCTGCACACTCTATAACTTTTTAAAAAATTTTATATTGAAATAAACTGAGTTTTCTCAATCTCTAACCTTAAACATAGTGTATACATAAACTTTAAACATAGTGTTAAATAGATCGTAAATCCAATAAAAATAACAAACTTTTATTAAGAGATTAAAAAATTTTGTTTTATCACAATACATAAAAAAAACTCAAAAAAAAAAACTTTAAAAAACCTTAATCCCAAAACTACCTTAACAATTAAAAAACAAATTGAATTTACAGAATCTAAAGATCAAATGACAAGATTCTAAATTCGGTTAGTTTTTCGAATCGTTCAATAAATTTAGTATCAAAGTTTTAAAAAATTTTAAAACTATTATTTTAAAATTTTGAACAATAAATCCACAAAACAATAAAAAAATAAATTGAACATATGAAATCTCAAACAATCAAATGACAACATCAAATGACATGATTCATGTTAATTTTCAAATCATTTGTAAATTTAATATCAAAATTAAAAAATAATTATAAAAAAAAAAACCTCTGGTCTTCTATAGCCGGCGAGAGAGCCTTACGAACACAATTCATCTTCTGGTTTTCCCAGTATCAACAACATTTGCTCCATCCTATCTTTTATGCATTATCATCATCATCAATTCATTACTCTAGATGAGATAGTCAATAATTATGAAAAGACTAAAGAAAATAATCAAACCTTGTAAATTGTAATCTTTCGGACCATGTAAGCTTATATGCTTTCATTTTGAACATCTTTAGTAGAAATTTCTTGATTTCCAATGTCTCCTTATACCGTGAACTGAACATTTCTAAATGCATAAACAAATCAAATATTATTGTTATGAACATTAACAGTTTATATTCAACTAACTAAAACGAGATTGAAAAATATTTATGACGAGATTGAAAAAAAAGACTTTGATTCTCTAGGAAATGAACTTCATGTTTCCAAGTTTGAAAATGCAGTATTTGAGCTCAAATCATCAAATGAATGAATATTTTTCCCACATAAAAGCTAAAGTAAAATCATTCAACAATTCTTGATCCATGAATACAAAACTAACCACTGAAACAAAAATTTAAATATGAAATAAAAATCAAACCTTGAAATCTTTTCGAGCATGTAGCTCATATGCTTTCCTTTTGAACTTTTAAGAAAGTTCTTGACTTTCATTGTCTCTTTCATGTGATTCATGACATACTCTTGTCTTTATACTGTGAATATGCATAAACAAATCAAAGATTATTGTTATGAACATTAACTAAAACAAGATTTAAAAATTTATGAAGAGATTAAATAAATAAAAAAAAGAATTTGATTTACGTTCATGTACGTCTTGTTTTCAAGTTTGAAAATGCAGTATTTGAGTTCCAATCATGAAAAATCATTGAAATGTTGCTCCTGCAAAATAACAATTCTTCATCCATGAATTATGAATACAAAATTAACAACGGAAGCAAAAGTTTAACTTGACGATTAAAACTGACATACCTCTTCTTTTTCTTCTTCGAGAGAACTTGATCTCTCTTTTTCTGGGTATGTAACACTTGTAGATCCTCTGATCATATGCCTCAGATCTTCGGTGAAAAGTCCAAATGCGATTCACTTGTCTAATTTTTAATTTGAATTTTATGTTTTGGGAGAGAAAAAAGAGAAGTATAAAGCCTTTAAATGACTTACAGATATACATATTTATAGCCCAATATCATCAACGGTCTAAAAAAAAAGTTATCGTTAGCTCAATCTCAATATTGACATTTAGCCCATTGGGTTTTAATAAAATACTTAGGTCGACTAGAAAAAGTTAGGCCCAAAATTTGCTTCTCTACCAGCTAAGCCCAAAACTCGTTATAAAGATTCTCCGAGTTAGTTAAACGTCGTCGTTATCGTTTAACTAGATCTAATCTATATATACTAATTCATAAGTAATTTAACAAAAAAAACTGCAACCTTCTCCATTTGACACATAAGATTTTGCTGATGTGTTACGCTTACATTTTTTCTCAATAAATTTATAAAAATAAATATTTTAATATTATTTGTTATAATTAATTAAAATTTTTAAAAGAAAAATAAAACGTAATATTTTTTAATTAATTTTTTCTTTCACTATGTCCACTTCTCCTTCTTTTTCTCCCAAAACTCTATGATTTATT
>KE157721.1:48154-62494 GCA_000411055.1 Leavenworthia alabamica
TAAACCGAACAAACCAAAGTGAAAGGTGAATTTTTAGAGTTATTCGGTTTATTTGGGTTAATCGGATTAAATTCAGAAATAGTTTTTTACTCAAAACCGAACAGAATAAACCGAAAATCAAACCGAACCGAACAAACCGATATTTTTTCGGTTTTACTTTAGAACTGATTTTTAAAAATCGAACAAAGCGAAAAAATCAAAAAAACCGAACCGTTTACACCGATTAAACCGAATACCCAAACCTAGAACTAATAACTAAGTCCTAAATCCTAACCATTAACCAATTGAAATAGAAGAAGAAAAAAAAAGGGTTGAAAACATGTAGCTAATGGAAGTAATAATGGGACACAGAAGTTGTAAAGTAGATGCGGTGTCTTTTGTGTATAGACTTCATAGTTTAAATGTATTGGTCAATTTGAGAAACAGATAAGCAGCAGCATCTTTTAGACAGTGAAGCGTGCGTTTTTTTTGCAGGTGGGGACAGCTCATCCCAATCCATCTCCGTATCTTCATTCGATTTTTATATACTGATATATAATTTTATAAGATTAGGTTAAAAAGTATGTTACCATGATCCAAATAGTCATCACATAATACGGCTGGACATTCGGTTCGCTTTTTCGATTTTTCGGTACAAAAATAGTAATATTTTTGTGTATACTTAGGTAAAAGGATGGCAAAAACTAAGTAATCAATAATTAAAATACAATTAAAACGTATCTTAACATAAAAACGTTAGTCTAATAATTTTGGATGTATTAGCCGATAATAAAATTTTTGTTTTAAATATGTATACAAAATATTTTTTTATTTAAAATTATTTTTAAATTCAAAAAAATAAAATTTTAATTTATAGAAAAAAATAGTTTTATAAAACTAAAATTTTTAAATTTAAATTAGAGAAATTCTCAAAAATACCATCAACTTAATTTTAATTTCCACAATATCACTAAAATTAATTTAGGACAAAATATTCTCTTGATCTAGTGTCTTTAATATCCTATTAACAACTAGAAATATTGGGTTCGAACCACATATTGAATGATGAATTTCAGAGATAACAATCATTATGTCACATGATTTAAGACAAAATTACTATTTAATAATTTAATTAAATTAAAAATTAGATTATATTTTTGATAAATTACACAAAATCCAAACAATAAATATTAAACTAAATCCAAATAATAAAAAACTAAACTCAACTACTAAATATTAAATTAAAATATGATTTTAATAAAAATAATATTTATATCTTTATCATATAAATTATAAATAGTGGTATTAAAAAAAATTTCTTCCAAATATTAAACTAAATTTTTTATAAAACATATCGCTTTGCAAGTTATGGTTTAGGTTTGGATAATAAGGAACTCAAATTACTTACTTGCTACATTGGGAAATAGGAAAGTTTCAACGAAGATATACAAACCTAGATACGAATATAATTCTTGTAATACCTTTCTATTTACATAATTTTTTATATGGGATTATTTTGCACAATATTAAATTATTAATGGTGTATAATTAAAACATTTGTCTTGCTGCTGCCACAATTCACAATTCACAATAACTTTTAACAAGGCTTGATCAAGAACAATGAACACAAGTGTAAAAATATGAAACAACCCAATAATAATATCTTAACAAAGTATAGAAACAATATCACATGAAACATTCACTCATAAAGGAATGCACCATTTTACAAGTAAACATAAAATACAAACAAACAAAGATCATCATAGTACACAAGTTTCTAACAACAACACTCACCAGATTAATGAAGTCCAGGTGTTTCATCTTCGAACTAAACCACCTCAGGCAAGCCATCTACTGGATGTACTATAAGTTTTCCAGGTACACTGGTGACTTAAACTTGTCTCAACCATACAACAAAGCAATGACCAAGGAGTTAACAACATGAACTGATCTTGTTGCCACTTTGCTAAAAGTGGAACTGACCCATTACAGAAACCGAGTCGCGTCTACAGTTTGAATCCTTAGTGTTCAAAGAAAGATTCGAGAACTGAGAGTCGAGATCTTTGCTAGTTGTACCTCTAAGACTTACTGATGAAGATTTATGATTTTGCTGTTGTTGTTGCTGATACAGAGTTCTTAGTCTTCTAATCTCCTTTTCCAACACTTCTTGTTCCACTGTATAATAGACAACTCATGAGGTTATTCAATCTAAACTATGCTACAATGGGAGATACTTACAATGCTTGATTAGCTTCTCCTGAGCTATAGTTTCTAGTCTCTGTTTAAGAGCTTTGTTTTCCATACTCAGAATAAGATTCCTCTGGTTGAGAAAATCAAGCTCAGCTGAAACTTTGGAGCCTTCTACCTATAGAAACAATGAATTCTAGGCCAATTGTATTGTAATAGATCTTTAACTAACAAGTTCAAGGTTTTATTCCTTACTTGCAATGTTTGTACATTCCTTTCTAGTTCAGATATGTACTGAAGCTTACGAACTCTTGAGCGTTGTGCAAATTGCCTACAAGAAGCCAAAAAAAAAAAAACCAAATTGCCTTATCTCTTATCTCTTACTACTTGATATACAATGATGTAATCTCCCATTGCTTTGAATAGATAAATCAATCAAGGATGAGTAAAGAGATGGCATACTGTTTGGCTCGTTTCGTATTGTCGGCTTCATAAGTCACAGGCTGAGGATTTGAGTTGTTTTCTTCAGTTTCAGCATAGTTCTTTCTTTCTGATATTACTGTTGGCTCTTGAGATATATATGATGATCCTATTGGCTTCCCACTAGTGTTCTCTCGAGTGAAAGGTAGCCGAGAAGGACGAGCTCCAGATGCAACTAAAGTATCCCTCTGTCGATTCTTCTGTTTTAGATAATTAGCTTCAGAGTAGAAGGCTGTGGAGTCCTGAGTTCCTCTTTGATTAGAAGAAACTGTATTCCTATAACTGAAATCATTCTGAAGAGTCAAACTTATGTTTGTAGCATTAGCCACGTCTAGATATGCGTAAGAGTCACTTGATGAACGCCGATGACTACATTTACGAGCAGGGCTATCAGGTTCATTAAGAAGATCATCAAGCCAAAAGGGAAGCTCTTCTACCAAATGACTCTCAGATGAAGTTCTTTGGTGGTGAGTTTTCTCATTACTTAGCTTCTGACCATGTCTTGAACCAGTCAAACCACTAGGAATATACTCAGTATATGATGCTGATACACTCGGAAACGGAATCTTTGGAGGGAGTAAAGCATGCTTTCCTGGGTACATCAAGTTTCTAACACTTTGTGATCCTTTAGAGCTAGCCATTGCTACCTTTACCTGCCAAAGTAACAGTAAGAACTAAGAAGAGATAGATCTGACTATTTAAAGCAGATCTTTTTAAGCTTGGCTTAAGAACCCATATAGAACAAAAAGAAGCAAACAAAGAACTAACAAGGCTCAAGCATAAATCAATGCAACAGTTCTTGAAAGAACCCAGACAGTGAAGCAAATCACCAAAGCTGACTCATTCAGACTAAACCCAGATAAGACCAGACTCATTCCACTCATATGGTACTGTTCCAATTGCTTTATCTATCATAATAATTTCAACTAATCAATCAGATCAACCAATCAAACTTACTCATCCAAGTTCATCTAAGAATCCTTGAAAAGTAAAGTTTCAGTTTTTTTGAGAAACAATCAGAGATAAGATTAACATATATAGATTTATCTTCTTTGTTAACAATTTCAACTAAAAGAAGAACAAAACTAACCAGTCAGAGATACAAGGAAAAGTTTCAAGCTTTTGAAATAAGTAGATGCAGAGATTAGATCTAAATCGAAGTTAAAAAATGATAACTTTAGTTTTGTTCAGTCCTTATAGATCTTATTGAAAACTCTTTTGCTTCTCTGTCTTCTTATCGTATAAAGGAGAGAAGAAGAAGTCTCTCTCTTGGGCCTTGACTCGAAGAAAGGTAATAAGAGAAATTTATTGAAGTTTAAGTCCTTAAAAGTAAACTCTTTTGTCTTAGACTTTCTTACTTTTAGTATTTAAAATTAGTCCAAAATACTTTTTCATATTTTATATTTGCCCCTTATGTTTTATTTTTGGCTGATTTGTGACTAAAAGTTCTAAATAGTAAATACGAACTTTGAAATGGAATAAATAGAAAGTTTACTATAACAATGAGTTGTCCAATTAAATCATGGAATAAACGTGTCCTATTATATTTGTAATTTTTTTCATAATTTTTAAGAGTTCTGTAGTTGTGATCTTTTTTATTTGTCATCATTATGAATTTATTTCTTTCATTTAAAATTTAAAATATTAAATATTTCTTATTTGTTTGGTCAATGTGGTCTAATTAATAAATTATCAAACCAAGTAAAATTTTCAATTTGAGTAGTTAAATTAATTAGTCATTTTAAGAATGTTTTTATTTTGTTATTTCAAATGCTAATTAATCTTACAACTCATATTGACTTTACTGTTTTAGATTCAATGGAAAACATATATAAGCATGTCTGTTTTTTCAAATATGTATAATAATAATTATTATTTTTAATATTGTAAGTTTAAATCCAATTTTTTTATAGAGTAATTCCTTCTAATACCATTATTTATAGTTTATTAGACAAAATTACATTATTTTTTTAATTAGACATAAATACTATTTTTTGTTAAAATTATAATGTTAGGGTTTAGTATTTAGTGGTTGAGTTTAGTTTTTTATTTTTTTTGTTGAGTATTTAGTGGTTGGGTTTAGTGTTTAATGTTTAAATTTTATGTAATTTTTCAAAAATATAATCTAATTTTTAATTTAATTGAATTATTAAATGATAATTTTGGCTTAAATTAATTTTAGTGGTATTTGTGAAATTAAACTTAAATTGGTAGTATTAAAGAGAATTGCCTTTTTTTATATTTATAAAGTGTAACTCACAACAAATTAAACTTAATTTTATATAAAAAAAATATTTTCGAAATCATGATTTAAACCGACCATCTCTTTATTACTTCATAAATTTTTATCAGTTAAATTATCACGTTTTGTACGTACAACTATTGATTTATTTAAAATTTTTAAGTTTAAAAATAATCTAAAAAATGTATTTTTAGTTTATATTATAAATTTGTTGTGATAAGAAATTTTAAAAAAAAATGTTATAAAGTATAATATACAAAAGAGCATAGATAGACAAATACATTAATAAATTTACAATTTACACGTCAAAAAAACACTATACAAAGGTAAAGAGTATCTTTTGTTGAAGATCATGTTTTTTTTAGCATATGGGCAATTTATTTATTATTTTTATAATGATTGGTGAGTTGGAATTGACCTGTTACCTAACTCAAAGTGCAAAAACATGGCCAAGTTGTTAAATTTAGTAATTGAAAAATAATCATTAAATATTAGTTTATTAAATTTATATTATTATAAATTCACAAAATGACAAAAAAATGTAATCTCAAATTTCTATTTTCTCCAACATGGCTATTAGAAGCTTAATTAAATCCTATTTGTTCCTAATCCAGTCTGGGGCGGCTCCTTTATTTCCACAATTATTCAATATTCATAGTTAATCACTGTGTTAATTAATCATTAATCACTTTTAATCATACTTTTTATCTACTATATATAATTTATAAAAATAGACTTGACCAATACTTTTTTTAATTATACATAACTATGTGGATATATATATATAAACATATGTAAATACCAAAATAGTGTGTATTATCTGTATAAGGTAATTAATTAATATTGTCCAAAAAAAATTAGAATTCAACCGAACCGTAACTAGAAAATTCAGTTTGAAAATTTTCGAGTTTCGAGAAAATAAACCGGATATGTGTTAGAATATTGGTTTATGTCATATTTTCATTTAGAAATTTAATAATTAATTATCTTGATTCTAGAATTAATACCTCGTGGATAATTAAATTTTAAATTTATTTTGATGGAAATCTAAAATTATGTTATACTCTGATAATGGATAATTAGGTTATTAGCCGATATTTTAATAATATTTTTTATTAATGTTATAGTCATTTTGGTAGTGTTTTTATTTTATTTTTGGTGATTAAAATTATATTATCTACTTATACAAAATTAATTTTTTCGATCTAATGTTAATTTATTTTAAGAACTTTATTCTAAAACGTGGTTGAAAAGAGAAAAAAAACTAAGAAAACAAAATATTTCAATGGCTTAACAATATTATGTAGAAATACAATTCTTATATCTTAATACCATTTTAATTGATAAATATGTTGGAATGTAGTTGTCCTTTGATAAAGTCTAAATAAAAGATAATATATTTGAAGACACATTCTAATGTAATTATTTTAAAAATACTTAAAAAGAGAATCTTATTCTCTAATATAGATATGTTCATATTATGCAAGAATTTGTTGTTTTTTTTCTCCTACAAATATAAATATGTATTCTTATATTTGGTATCTCTCATGTTTTGTTTGACTTTTTGATTACACTATTGAGGTATAGTTTACTTTTAACAATCAAATGGCTAAGTAAAGCTAACTAGAAGAATATGGGCTTTTAGATTCAATGGTTAATATGTTTCTCTTTCTAAGAAGCATTGGGCCCTACTCAGAAGGATGTTACCGTACCCGAAGCACCCGATTCGAGTCTGATCCAACAAATAATATTCGAATTCGAAAAATTATTTCATTGGATATTGCATTTATAAAGTCAGTATATCCGAATATGAACTGGTTTTATCTGAATCCAAAACCGTATTCGAACAGAATCCATAAAATTATTTCATTAGTACTATATTTTTAATCTAAAAATCTGTACCCGAATTCGAATATATTGTGTACAACGCGACATTTAATTATATATATAAATAATAAAATATTATAAAATTTTAGTTATATTGAAAATTTAATTAAAATTTATTTAATTTTTTTTTTCATTATTTCATAGCTGAAGCCGATCCAAACCCAATATTTCATCAGGTATTAGAGTTTTAAATCCGAAATACTCGAACCCAATAAATTTTTTTCCAAAACTAAACCGAACCAAAAATTATTACACTGGATACTATAATTTTAAATCCAATATATTCAAATCCGAACCGTTTTTCCGAATGTCCAACCCTACCTTTATCTCAAAAACAAAGCAAAAATACATATCACAGTATTGCCACAGAACCACCAAAAATGTGGAAATTTGTGGTCTCTTAATTAATTTGAGTGGGTTATTGCTACCTTTATAATGTGTAAACTTTAAAGATTATAATGGAATAAAGTTGATGTTGACATGAACAAAAGAGATATTAATGTCAATAAAAAAAACATGCAAACCCATGTTTTGTAAAGTTGGTAGCTTCTTTTTCACTCTTGTTTTATAATAATAAATTAATAATTATTGTTAATAAATGAATTTTTATTGTGTTGCTTTAATGTAGAGTTTGAGAATATGAGACAATTATCATTTATTATTTAAGAAATTAACTTCTCTAGTTACCTTTAACAATCCACTCCACAAACTTCACAAACACATACACAAAATTAATCATTAAGTAATGTTTTTTCTGTTTTATTATATTGTAAGGCACACATATTAAAAAGTTACTTTTATTGTAAAAAATTATATTATTTAATACATAATAAAAATAATTTAACTAATTATAAAAATAACCATAAAGTATTATTGATCACACAATATTTAATAAAATGAAAGTTACATTAAAATATGAAAACATTTTATACTTTGAAAAATAAAATAAAAACTCTAAACTTATTATATAATAAAACAAGAGTAAAATATTTCATCAAAAACATAACAGAGCCCTAAAATATAAAGGAAAAAATGTAACAAAACTTGTATATTAATAAAATGGACAAACAAATCCTCAACTTATAAACTATCATTGACCGGCCATTTTCGTCCCGACTTTAACTCAGTTAACGGAAAATTAAAACGGTATTATCTGTCTGTTAGATAATCTGTTAAGCGTAAAACGACGTTGTTTTCATTGAACAAAACCACGTCGTTTTGATTGTAAAATGAGTGGTTTTGAACTTGGGTCCATTGAAAAAAAACTAAATAGTTTTACCAACTGTGTTACCGAAGAAATTTAAAAATTATATATTTACCAAATTATATAAATGTACAAGTTTTTTTTGATATTTTTTCTAAAATATAAACACCATGTAAAATCAACTTGTCTTGGATATCCGTTTTTAAATCCGGATCTTGATACTCATGGAATATAGTAACCAAATTAAAACATAATCTAATATATAAATGGATGATTAGGTATTCTATTTTTGTTTATAGTCAACATAACAAGTTTATTGTTTTTTTCCTTATCATTAAAGCAGAATCAACACAATTAAGAACATGTATGTGTAACCATTGATGTGGCCATGCCCTAATAAAAGCGAATGATGACCTAACTTGCAAAACAAGTTATAGCCTTCCCCATGAATTTAGAGGAACATATCTTAAAATAGACAAGAGGCATAGCGAAAACAAAGGGCTTAAAACAAAACAACAAAGCCCTTTATATTTTCAATCTAACTCTCTTTAATCTCTTGTAGGGAAACAAAATTACTCAAGCCTCAAAGATTTCAATCTACAAAGATCGGTTCAACAAAACCGCTTTCTGATCTCTTTCTCTCTTTTTCATCCCATATGTTGCTTTGATCTATTCTCTTTTGAAGATTTTGAGAAGCAACATCTGAGGATACATTGATTACCAAACATAAACTTTAAACAAAGACATATATATTTGTGTTTATGCGTGTTAATGACGAAATAGAAGATTGAGATCAAGAAAAAGGTGTATAGTTGATAATTGCAATGGAGATACAGAGGATTAGACAGTTGTTGTGTCTTTGGTCTAATTTGAAGAGTAGTCGTGTTTCTCTTACCGGTGGGAATCATACAGCTGCAAGGTTCTGTACTCGCTAGACTCGCCTTTTGCTCGCTCTTTCTTTCTTCTCTTTTCTCTTCTTATTGCTTCATTTCGATCTCTCTTTTCTCTTATCTCTTTCCTTTTCTTTAACTTTTAACTTCCCTTTTCGCGCATACGCTCTTTTGTCTCTTGTTTCTTTTTAAGACATAACAAAAAAGATATGGTGTTTGTTACTATCCAAGACTTTAACTCTATGTGCCAAAAGCATTTTAACTACCTCTTGAAAAAGAAAGACCCTTCAAGCTCTATGGATTCTTTCCTCAAGGCTTCTCGTTTCGAAATCTTGATGAGATCTATGCTTTTGGCTTTGTTGTTTTTGTCATTTACTTGGTTTAGTTATGGAACCTATGCAACCACTCCATCTAAGTTGGTTGAAACTGAGATACTTCCTTTGCTTCTTAAAGATTTGGAGAAGGAAGGTCTCTTTAAGCTCGGCGATAAAGCTCTCTTCCTAAGTGGAGGAGATGATGAAGTCACTGTTTCTTCATACTCTCAAACAGTGATTGAATCTGAGATGCTTCTTGTATCTGCAAATGACCAAGAGACTCAGAGCATGGTTCCGAACGAGACTTTTGATTTCGCCTTTGCTCATTCTCATCACATTCACTCTGTTGAGTTTATAGACAGGACTCTTAAAGTTGGTGGTATCCTCACAGTTCAACTTAACCTACAAGATCTTCCTCCAAGCTACTTGAAACATTTAAACTATGAAATAGTCTATGTAAAGAGATCTGAGTACACAGTAATAACAATGAGGAAAACAGGGGAAACAGAGCAAAAACAGAGCATAGTCTCCACTGGAAGAAAGCTTCTAAGTATCACAGAAGAAGAAGCTAAGAAAAATGCTTTGAGGAAGCTAGAAGATGTTCTCCTTGAACCACCAAGAGCAGCTTCAAGAAAATCAAGAACATACTTCAAAAGAACACGATACCTTCCTGACCTTATGGGAGATACTTTAGACCTCGGAAGCTACTCGAGGCGAGTATTCATCGATGTAAGTAACGGAAAAGGAAGTAGTGGAACAGAATGGTTTGTTGAAACCTACCCTAAAAGGAATCAAAAGTTTGAGATGTACAAGATTGAGACTGTGAATGATGAGATGAGCCAAGAATCTGAGAACATGGGTATGACAGAGTGGTTTAAAGAGAATGTGAAGGAGGATGAGTATGTTGTGATGAAAGCAGAAGCTGAAGTTGTGGAAGAGATGATGAGGAATAAGTCAATAAAAATGGTGGATGAGCTTTTCTTGGAGTGCAAGCCAAAGGGTTTAGGGTTAAGAGGAAGGAAAATGCAGAGTAAGAGTGGAAGAGCTTATTGGGAGTGTTTGGCTTTGTATGGTAAACTTAGAGATGAAGGTGTTGCTGTGCATCAATGGTGGGGTTAATGTTAAAGAACATGGAGACAGAACAGAGATATAATATTTAACAAAACCAATCTCTTTTTATTCTATTTTATGTTGTGTCTCATCTTGTGTTTATCAATGTGTTATTATGTTTAATGTATTTTGTGGTGTATCCAAACAATATTTCTTATAATAAATATTTATAAAGTTATCATTGTATCCAAATGTTTAATATAATGACTATTTATGTTCTGCTGGAATAAACAATGAAGATAACAAAAAATTTCACAAATTTCGAGCTTAGATAGATATCGAGAGATAAAAACAAAGAAGCAGATCAACTAGCTATGAGTGCACGGAACCAAGTTCAAAGAGTATGTTACCAGAGTCACATTAGTTAAGTTTGTAAAGATTGTCGATAACAAAAAAATGACTATTTATGATCAAATATTCGATTATTTATTTTTTAAATTGTTTAAACATAATTTAATATGTACAAAGATACATCTGAATATTAGAATTGATGAGGATTGTTTTATATTTACTCAACTCCATACTTCTCTATCTGAAATGTAAAATTCACTACTAGTCTCATCTAAACTGAGTCTCCACTTCTCAATACTACAATCTAATAAATTATAATAACATCCATGAATCTTGACTTCACCTCTCTTTACTCTTTCTCTTATCCATGGATAAGTTATCAAATTCGTCACAGAATCCTTTATAGATTCCTATCCAAACACCAAAAAAAACACTTCAAATCATATTCATTTACAAGAGATATAACCGCTATGACCTAAAATCTATAAAACAAAGGATTTAGATGCCAAAATAAATATATATTTAGACAAAAAATTTCCGACTTAGAAGGTAGACTACCTAAGCGAGATTGTCTAGGGCATCCAATAATTTATGAGTATTTTTTTTTAATTTAGTGACATATTTAAATTCAAAATTGTATATGTTTTTTTTATAAAACTAGTTTTGTTTTATTCTTTTTATAAATTAAAATTGTGTTTTTGTAGATTTAAGAATATATTTTAGGTGTAAAGATATTTTCAGGCATGTGTTAAATAAAAATAATAATTTTTGTCTAAATCAAAATGGTTGGACCGGTCTTGCCAGTGCCGACAAAAGACATGAAAATAATAGAGTATATGTCTAGAATTAGTTACCTTCTCACACTGTCTGCATTGTTCATCAAAACTTAAGTGTGATGAAGCTAACTGTGTTCTTAACTTAGCTGCTTTCCCATTCATAACCCATCTCTCTACTAAACTACACACATAGAGAGTGCTTGTAACAATCAAGACAAGGTCAAAGATATGTTATAAAGTTGTTTATATATATATATACCTAGAGTGTTGTTCTTGGTGATTTTGATGACTCATAAGTGCGGCGATTCCTCCACAATTACTATGACCCATTACTATAATGTTCTCAACCTATGAAGAAAACAACATAAGTGTATACATTTCATTTGCTTCACTTTTGATAATGTTTTAACCTTACTTGAAGTGTAGTAACAGCAAACTCAAGAGCTGAGTTGGTCTCTGTTGGTCCATTCTTTTGAAAAAACAGAGGAAACATATCAAAAGGGTTTTTAGAAGGTTTCTTGATTAAGAAACTATATGAACAAAAGAAGTAAACCTGAACCGGGGTAACGAGATTTGCGACATTTCGGATTGTAAATGCTTCACCAGGTTGAAATCCTAATACATAAGATGGACAAACTCTTGAATCTGCACATCCTATTACCATAACCTGTTTTATTAACCTTGTTAGTTTTAGTCCTAATCCGCGATAGTTTCTTGGTTCTTTAAGATAGATTTCGCTATTTCGATTAGATTAATGTTTGAAGAAGGAATAAGAATGTGTTACCTTTGGTGATTGAGCAATGGCTAAAGCTTGAAACTTTTCAATCTCTGGTCTGAGTTTTAAAATTTCATTCATCAAGTCCAAGTGAATTAGATTAAAAAAACAGAGCAAAAAACAGAGTTTTCTTGCTTACAGATATTTTTGTTTCTTGAATCTGAGAAATCTTTGTCTCATCTCACCAAGAAAATCAAAATTTGTCTCAGTTTCTTTGTTTACTTGCATAAATTCATCTCTAATTCCGAGTTCTTGAACCATGTTCGTTCTCCTAAAATACGAAAAAAACAGTGTAATCTCCATATCTATTCAACTTACATAGTTTATTGAAAAAAACGNATATAGTCCTATTGCTGACATCCGGCTCTAATCCCGGATATTCGACTCTAATCCCGGATATATTTCTAATCCCTGATATCCATCTTTAATCTCGGATATACGGCTCTAATCCCAGATATATGACCCTAATTTTTGATATCTAGTCCTATTCCAGACATCCGACCCTAATCCTGGATATGTTTTTAATCCTTGATATCCATCTTTAATCTCGGATTTATAGCTCTAATACCAGATATACGACCCTAATCTCCAATATACGGTTCAAACTCCGAATATCCAAACATTTTTGTAATACAAATTTCTAGATATCCGACGAATATCATTTTTTTATACAACTATATCCGGATCCGGATCCAGATCCAGATCATAGTTGGCTGGATAATACAAGTTTCGAATATCCGGATCCATTACATGCCTAATTTATTTTATTAATTGTAAAGATTATATAGCTTTATAAACAAGAATTACAAAGACTAAACTCTAATCTTATCACCTTGGTAATAATCTTATTGCTTTTGTTTCACCAATCTGAAACCGATCAGATCCTGTCTGTTGCATCTTCAAGAATCAAAATAAAATTTTCATGTTTAAGTTTATGTAATTAAAGAGATCAAGTTGTTTGGGACTTACTCTATGAAAACAACCATTGTTATAAACTGATGTTGAAGAAACAAGGCTACGAGCTCTTCTACCTAAACATGGAAATGAAAACGGTGACGTTTAATGAAATAGGTATAGCTTGAAACTGTGATCAGCTTTATAAAGAAACTTACATAGTGTTAACGCCATTTTTGTGGAGTAGTTTTGTTCTGTGTTTGATCTTTAGTATTATAGTATCTTTATTATTATTGAAAAATGATTCCTCTTTTGGATAAGAAATATATATATAACAGTTTATATTCGATTTAAAAGGAATAAAAATATGAATTAAATATAATTTTTTAAATGTGTGGCAAAGGCTTATCCAGAGAAGAAAAGTTAAGCACGAGATACGTCTCATTGTCTGGTCATATGTCATATCCACTTGTCAATATAATCCAATAATTATTGAACAAAATAATATTTATTTATTGAAGATCATATAAAAAATTAATTTTGTCAAAAGACCAAATATATTACTTCCCATAATTATTTTGGAAACATAATATGTGTTTTTGATCTGTGATAATATCATAATTATACATAATTATTTTTATACTTTGAATAGCTATTTTAAAATATCTACTAGACTTTTAATTTAAGATCAAAATAATTTTTTTTTTAATTCTACAAAATAATAGTACAATAAAAAAAGATTTATTATCAAAAACTCTACTAAAGTTACAATGATGAACGTTATAAAAAAATGTACAATGAAATCGATTTTTTTGTATAATTGATGTTCTTCTATACATTATTAAACTAGTTATATAATTATTCATGTTTAAAATTAATTTGTTTTAGAAAAAATAAAAATGTTTAACGCTAATTTTAATAAATTCAAAGTTATTTTGGTCTTTTTAATTTCAATATATTTCAGTTCTAAAAAATTTGAGCTATTATACAATTATAATTTTGTTTTATCTTTTCTTTTGTAATTTCCGAAATATTATCCATAATTACTAGGGCTAGACATTCGGGTAAACGGATCGGATTCGGATAAAACCCATTCGGGTTCGAATATATCGGGTTTAGAAGTCTAGATCTAATGGAATAATTTTGTCGGGTTCGGTTCGGATTCGGATTGGGGTGAAGAAATAATGAAAAAAACTATTAAATTTAAAAAATATTAACTAAAATTTCACAAATACGACTAAAACTTTAGAATAATTTAATTATATATATATATATAATTAGATTTCGGGTTTTAACCGACGGGTTCAGATT
>KE157721.1:63157-76868 GCA_000411055.1 Leavenworthia alabamica
GATAATTGAATCACAGAGATTAGGTTTATCTGAGATCCAAGACTTATCTGACATCGTTGACCGTGCTAGTACTGGTCAGTTACTCACGGTGAGAGAGCTCTGCACTGTTCGAAGCTCGTTAATGGCCGCTACATCAGCTTTTCAGAAACTTCTAGAAGCAGCTAATATTGATAAACGGTATCTCTCTTATCCCTCGCATCGGTTTGGTTAGATTCGGATTATTTTGGTTTAGGTTCGTTCGGTTGGGATTCTGATTAGATTCGGTTCAGCTCGGTTTTAGACTCAAATTAATAGCAAAAATAAAGCATAAAATATTAATTTCAGTAATATTGTATAAATTTTATTATATTTAAATGTATTTTCTATAATTTTTTTTAAAAATTGGTTAACCGGGTTGTACCATTTGGTTATTGGTTACGGTTTGGTAATTTTGCCAACTCCTCCCTATGTTTAGTTTATTAAACTGTTCTGAAGCATATGGTTTTGTAATTCTACCAACTCGCTAGGGTGAGCATTCGGTTCGTTTTGGTTAGGTTTGGATTATTTTGGTTTCAAACTTTTTATTTTGGTTTTGATTCTGATTAGGTTCGGTTAGGCTCGGTTTTAGACACAAATCTATAACATAAACTACTAATTTGAGTAATATTATAATTTTTTTTTACATTTGAATGTATTTTCTGTAATTTATTTATAAAGTCTTAGAGGATTTTGGTTAACCGGTTTATACCATTTGGTTATTGGTTACGGTTTGGTATTGAGAAGCTGTTTTTTTTTTCTTTTTTACTGTAGTGTTACACCACTTGTAGATATACTTAAAGATTGTGATTTCAAAGAAACATTAAAGAAGAAGATTGATTTTTGCATTGACTGTAACATATCAACGATTCTCGATAGAGCTAGTGAAGATTTAGAGATGATAAGATCAGAACGAAGAAGAAACATAGAGAATCTAGATTCTCTATTAAAACAAGTATCAACAAAGATTTATCAATCTGGTGGAATCAATAAGCCTATGATTACAAAGCGTAGATCAAGAATGTGTGTAGCCATTAAAGCTACACATAAAAGTTTACTTCCAGGTAGTGTTGTGTTAAGTGTTAGTAGCTCAAGAGCAACATGTTTCATTGAACCAAGAGAAGCTATTGAGTTAAATAACATGGAAGTTAGGTTAGCTAACTCTGAGAAAGCTGAAGAAACAGCAATTTTGAGTATTTTAACAAATGAAGTATCGAATGCGAAGAGTGATATATTGGATTTGTTGGATAGAATCTTACATCTTGATATCGCGTTTTCGAGAGGTTCACATGCGAAATGGATCAATGGTGTTTATCCTAATGTAACTTCAGAACAGAGTAGAGGAGAAGAACATGAGTCTTTAGCTGTAGACATTGATTCTGCGCAGCATCCGTTACTTCTTGGTTCGGTATTAAGCAGTTCTAAAGGTGGAGACACCTTTCCAGTGCCAATAGATATTAAAGTTGAAAGCAGAGCCAAAGTAGTTATCATCTCAGGACCAAACACAGGAGGAAAGACAGCTTTGTTAAAGACATTGGGATTAATATCACTTATGTCTAAGTCAGGGATGTATTTGCCTGCTAAGAATTGTCCAAAGTTACCTTGGTTTGATTTTATTCTTGCTGACATTGGAGATCCTCAGGTATTATAATATTTCGATCCGAAGCTTTTCTTTTCGATATTTTAATGTTATTAATCTCTTGTTTGCAGTCTTTAGAGCAAAGTCTCTCAACTTTCAGTGGCCATATCTCGCGTATACGTCAAATACTTAACATAGTTTCAGAGAATTCTCTTGTTCTACTAGACGAAATCTGTAGTGGAACTGATCCATCAGAAGGAGTTGCATTAGCTACAAGTATCTTAAAGTATATTAAAAACCATGTTAATGTGGCTGTTGTATCCACACATTATGGTGACTTAAGTCGCTTAAAGGATAATGAGTCTCAGTTTCAAAATGCTGCAATGGAGTTCTCTATGGAAACATTTCAGCCTACATTTCGAGTACTTTGGGGAAGTACTGGTGAATCAAATGCATTAAGAGTAGCTAAGTCGATTGGTTTCAATAGAAGAATATTAGAGAATGCAGATAAATGGATTGAGAAATTGAATCCAGAGAAGGAAGTTGAAAGGAAAGGTTCATTGTTTCAGTCTCTTGTGGAAGAAAAGAATAAGCTAAAGGTTCAAGCGACTAAGGCTTTAGCGGTTCATAGAGGCTTAATGAAGCTTTACTATGAGGTATTTGGTTCTTTGTTGATCTCTTTGTAATATAATGTTTCTGTTTATGATTTTGTTTCTCTTTGTTACCTTGAAGCTTGATGATGAGTCGTATGATCTTGAGAAACGTGAGAGGAGTCTTTTGAAGAAAGAAACACAAAAGGTACAAGAAGATTTAAACTCTGCTAAGTCGCAGATACAGAAACTAGTAGCTGATTTCGAAAGTCAATTAGAAATCTCTCAAGCTGATCAATACAACGCCTTAATTCTGAAAACTGAAGAGGCAGTTGCAGACATTATCGAAGCTTGTTGTCCTAATGATCTTGCATCTTTCGAAGAAGAACCGTATAGTGAGTATTCGCCACAAGTAGGTGAAAAAGTTATAGTGACTGGATTGGGAGGTAAGTTAGGTACTGTAGTTGAAGAACCTGGAGATGATAATGAGACAGTTCTAGTTCAACATGGTAAGATAAGAGTACGTATAAAAAGAAAAGACATAAAGCCTCTTCCTCGTACCAAAACCAATCAAACATCGAATCGAAAAAGACAGGTATATATATAACATCATTTTCTAATTGAAAGACTAAACCACCTGACTCAGATCTTTGATACTTACACAGATAAACATGAAAGATCTAAGCAATGTGTTGAAGATAGAGAGTGAACCAGTACGGATTCAAACATCAAAGAACACATTAGATCTAAGAGGAATGCGAGGAGAAGAAGCAATACATCAATTAGACATGGCTATATCAGGAAGAGACACAGGTTCGATTTTGTTTATTATTCATGGAATGGGAACAGGTGTTATAAAAGAGCTAGTGCTTGAGAGATTAAGCAAACACAGTCGTGTCTTGAGATATGAACAAGCAAATCCTATGAATCATGGATGTACAGTTGCTTATATTAAATAACATGCTCTCACACTTTACAGAGATGATCTAATGGCGCAAACCTCTTATCAAATAACAGAGTTTGCGCTCAGTTCTGTTTGTTACTTTCTACAAATGCAGCTTTGGAAGATAAATTTCTTTTACTTATTCTGATACGATACCGAGTTCTTCAGATTCGATTAACGTACCAGATGACTTGAGTTGTTCATCTATTGGGAGTGTACGTTTAGAGCCATCTAAGGCTACACCAAGAACAATGTTCTCCTCTAGTGAAGAACTGGTACCTGATCCACCACCACTGTTCTTTTCGTTTCCTTGTTTTGCTTTTGATTTCAACTTCTCCTCTGTTTCACCTTCTCCATCCTTGTCTGCTTTATTTGAATCTACCACGCCGCTCTCTTTCTTCTTCGCTTCTGATTTCTGTGCTACTGACTGGTCTGTTGGTGAACCTTCCTTAGTGACTGTACTGGAGTTGGAACCAAGACTAGCTTTTGGTTTTTCCTTTTTAGTGTTTGAAATTGGTACTGATCCGTTGTTCTCTACTGTTTCGTCCTTGGTTTCTGATGAATCTTCTTCTTGGAGGTCCTTTTCTTCACTTTTTTGAACTGAGCTAGGTGAGGACTTTGTGTTATCATCACTGCTGATTTTGTAGGAAGGCTCAATAAGCATGAATCGACGGTTCATTGCTGCTTGATTGAAAGCTATGTCTGAAAACCCTGCAGTGTCCACCTCAGCTTCATTACGCATCCTCTGAACTGTGCGGATAGGAGTTGCTAGTCGTGCTCCATGATGCCTAATCACTCTAAGAAGATCCAACAGCACTGCTTCCTGTTCAAAAATACATAAGCTCATTACATATTATAAGATTCATCACAAGATTATGTCAATGATATATATCCACATAACATGTATTAATAGACGCACAGATGCATAAACACATGACACAGACACATATACTCAAGATGCACTATACACAATGTCTTAAAAAAAAGTGATGATAATAAATAAAACAGTTGATCAGACTAATCTAGTGTTGCATGTACACGAATCTGTGGTACGAAGACAATTACATGATATAAAATTAGCAGCCACAGATGCACTACAGAGATGAAAAGTGTCTATTTAGTATTTAAAGTAGCTAGGTTAGCTTCTACATACCTTAACACAAAGGTACTCTTCAAAACGTGAAGTCTTCACAAAACAGGATATTAGAATCTGCAACAATATCAGAAAATAGATATTAAATCAGATAAACATGTAACAGTCATATTAGAGGTTGACATAACTACACAAGGCATCTTAGATCTTACCCTAAGGGCTTGGTTCTCTGGATCTATATCTTCCAAAAAGACTCTTCTATGTATTTTTTGCTGCTCGATTTGAGGGTTTTTAGACAACACCTTGCGCATATCAGCCACTATATTCTGCAAAAAGTTGAAAAAATAATATAATAAACATGTCACACTGAACACACCATCATGCATTTAAAGGATGTGTAAAAAAACTCTTACGTTAATTTTGCTGACATCAAGATGACTGATGGCAAGATGTGTTTTGATGCGCCAATGAGTCTTTTGAGTGAGATTCCTCACAATGTTTACACTAAACTGATGGTTAGGAATATGTACTGCTTCACGATCATCACCTCTGATAATTGTAGGTGACCACCAACCTACATGCTAGAAAAAATAAAGCAAAGACAATTTCTATTAAACAAAGTTCATATGTAAAAAGACTACTGTTTGAGGCCTATGGTAACAAAATATATTGACATGTTAAAAGACCTCTACTGTGCCAGAAACTTCATAGCCTCCTATCTTGGTCTGGATCCACTCATTAAGAACAAAGGGCCGTGTAGCATGAATCATAATGCTTGAAAGGAAATTTGTAAGTATCTGCACTATCCACAAAAGGTATTATTATCTCACTGTTAAAAAAGATTTAGTATGTCTGAGAGGACCGCACCTCACGACCCGCAAGTGTGAGTAGTACTGTCCCCAGACCCCCAGCCGTTAGCCACTTTTGGGTAGAGAAACCCAACAGCTCCATAAACAATGAAGCAGCAGCAACCCACGCAGAAGTGTAAACAGCTTTTCCAGCAAAACTGAAACCCATCTGCGTAACAATAAACATATTTCCGAATCCCTTAGCTGGAGAGTCATAAATAATATCATCATCTAATCTCAAAAACAACTTCTGTATCAGCCAACTGAGTTTTTTTGTACATACATCTATGTCTAGAGAGTTTAGTCCTTCAGAACAGCTAACATAAATGAATACAAACTGCATATTCATGAAAAGAATACAAGTTTGGGTAAGGAAACATACATTTCTTGTATCTGCAGGATTATTTGTCTCCATAAAAAATTTCTGCGCCTGCTGAAGTAGGCTGCAGAAAATACATATTTATATAACATGCTCAGTAACTGTAAAAACATTTCCTAAAGCTAAGTTATGCCAGATAAACAAGAATGGAAACAAATAGTAAGCTCTTTCTCCAATCAGTTTCAATTGATTGAAAGAAACTAAATGATGAACCAGCAGAAAGGTTATTTCAAGTCTTTTGAAGACTTGTATTCTTAAGCAAGTAAATTCAGCAGTCAATCTCAATGTAGAAATGTTCTTGCAGTAAAAGTATATAGAAATTCTTGCTCACCTTGATAAACAGCAGGCAAATGCCAACACTGTTGAAATACCCCGAGCAAAGCTCAGAAGGCGTTGTTTAACAACCTGGCTAGCACTTGAAGGCAATACTATTGGGTCCAATGTTCTGAGAGACAATTACATATTGGTTTTAGTAAAAATATATTAAAGTTTACTAATTAAGAAACAAAGATATTATTGTCTACTGACCTGCATAAGAGGATTGCTCCGCTCCAAAGCAACAAGGGCTGAAGATATGACACAACAATGTATTGCATGTTGCTCTTCTGTGAATTTGCATCATTCCCCTTCTGGAATTAAAGGTGCAACCACTTATAATTTAAATTATAGCAAATACTCCAGGAACCAAAAAGTGAAGAAATAACATCTCACCTCGAACATCGTAGCTCTGGCAAGGCGCAAAAGGGGTGTAAGACCCCATGTAGCAAATGCAAGAATCCCAACTGCTGGAATCAGTTTCATTAAATGAGGATTTGCTCGTAAAGCATCAGATGCCCTGATATCAGTAACAAACATTTCAGGTTAGATTGCGAATAAAAATGTATTAGAAATTAGAAATACAGCTCAAACATATAACTATATCCTACTTCCCCTATTCCAACTAGTGGTCTCTTCTGGATCACAGTTGTATGTGTGTCCACACTTTTCCAATTAAACACACCCATGACCCAACTCATTTAAAGTTTTAAACAGTATAAATGAATAAAAGTTCAAGCATATAACCTTGTGAATATTACTGCAGTAGATTTAAGAATTGGGCCTTCATTTCCACTCCCGGGAAAGAGAGATGATCGGCAAATGAATGCATTACACCGATATGACAGAGGGACTATTGAACCATTCAAGCTCCCCAGCAGCTGAAAACTCCAAGCGTCTCGTCTCTAAGACAAATGGAAAGGAAATATTAACAGAAAACCCACGTGAAGTTTATAGTTATACTAATAAAATATCCATAACTTCACTTAAAACATGAATCTATGTTTCAGAGGGGAGAAAAATAGCAAACACAAGGCTAACAACCCCTACATCAGACAAACTTAACTAAAATAGACGCATAGATATGAGAATTACAAACAAAAAAGTTGCTGAAGTTGTAGGAGAGTTCATCACAACACCAACATTGTTTGAAGAAAATCACATAGAAGCACTAACAGATGCACAGAGCAAGAAACTAAACCATTAAACTATGCTATGAGCACAGATGATACCGTGCCACATGACGAAAGACCAGTCCGAGTTAGATACACACGATTTTTACCAGCAACACTCTGCATATAAATTGTAAGTAATTAAAACGCAAGAAATTGATGATAAAATCTAAAATCCGAACACAACACTACGTACATTATGGTATCCAGAAGCTTCATGGATCTTATGAACATTCAGATCATGAGACAATGGTAATGAAACAGTACGCATCATCATCATCCCAAGTGTAGATGATCTCAGTATTCAAAATTACTAAAACAAAATTTCAAAACCTAATGAAACATTTTGCATAATTTCAAAAGATTAGCATAATTCTAACTTCAATCAAGCCAGGATACAGCAAATGAGACGATTTCTTCGAATTATTGCAAAACTGTACTAATTTAAAGCCGATATTTGTGTATTCAAATCAAAATTACAATCCGATTTAGCAAAACTCCTTATAATCCCTCTAGTTTGATGCAAAAATAACCAGACATAATGAATAATTCACGTACCTATGAAGATCAGAAATGAGAAATCCAGAAAGATCGGAAAACAAACGACGAGAACCAAGAAGAAGCTGAAGAGATCAGATATGAATCAATGGATAATATCAGAGAGAAACCGTGAGCTTCGTCTTCTTCTTCGTCTTGATTATTTAATTTCCTTCTTCCCAAAACAACACGGTGTAAGCTAACGTGCGCTATGAGTTGACGTCTCCTCCTAAAATACGCGTCTGTAGAGCAATTCGCAGCAGCCTCATCAAACTGAAACAAACGAACGTCTACGAGTTTTTTTGGATTAGATGAAATGAAATAAATGATATTTCAATTTTCGTGGTCCCGCATAATTACAATTTTCACCAAATTAAAATTAAAATCTTATCCACAATATTTTTCACGTGTTCAAATCAAAATGGACCCTAGTTATATGTATATTAGGCCCATATTAGTCGCAGGCCCAATTATATGTTCACCCGGACCTTCGGTATACGGGTCTTCTGTTTAGATTTGATTATTATAAATAACCGAAATAATACCAAAATATAATTTCGGTTCGGTTTTATGGTGGTTCGGTCCGGTTCGATTAATCTATTTAACCTAGGCAATTTTCTCGTTCAGACCATTGAAGACATTTTAATGGCGACGACTAGGTCAATATTCAAATCTCTCTCAGCGCGCCGTTCATCATCAGCTACTCTCTCCAAATCGCTACCGGAATCGAATCCATCACCACTTCCTTTATCCTTATCTTCACTGAAACCTAATAACTCATCTCAATTAACACCATTTTCATTAGGAGCTCTAACTCCCATCAAAAACCTAAAAGCAGTTACTTTATCAGATTGGTGGTTAACAAAGAAAGGAATAAATGAGAAGAAGAAGAGTTTATGTATCTCAGGATTCGAATCAAAAAATGGATTTGAAGTAAGATTATTTTCATCAGGAGCAATCATAAAACGATATGATAGTGTCACTCTTGAAGCAGAGGATGGGATTATAATATCTATTAGTGGATTCATTAATCGATCTCAGAGTTTAGATAATGGGATTTCAAATGAGGTTTGTAATCGTTTTTTATTAGGGTTTCCTTATAACTGGAATGAAGATGAAGAAGAAGATGAAGAGAAGAGGAATTGTGAGGTTTTGTTTGATGATATTCCAGTGAATAGGTTACAAGATCTTTGTTTAGCTAAGGGTTGTTTAAAAGATAAGATTTTGGATGATGTAGTTAGTAGTTTAAGAGATTTAGTTTCTACTAAGTCTAAGATAGATAAGAAAAATAAGAAATCAAGAACTGGTAATGAGAGTTTAGATTCAGGAGTTGTGGGAGTGAAGACAAGAGGTATGCTTAGAAGGAGGAAAGAAGATGAAGAGAGTATTGCTATGTCTAATAAGAAGAGGAGAGGATTATGATGATGATGATGATGATGACAAGTTTTTATTGAAGTTGTAGCTTTAACAACATTGTAGTTTCTTTATTTCATGTTCTTCTTTGGTTACTTCTGTCATAATGTGTACTTTTGTTTGTTCAAATCTGGTTTGTTTTTGTATTAGATGGTTAAAATTGGTTTATTGTATAAATGAAATGGTTAAGTAGTTCTTGGATTTTTCTAAACCATTGTTAACCATAAATTATGTGTAGCTAAGATTTGATATTGTGTGTTTAAAATATATTAGACTATTTAGAACTTTTCATGTTCCATGAAAGGTATTATACATAAGAGATTAATGCAGACAAGAAAAAATTAGTCCTCTGCGTTCAGAATCATCGAATCTATTTGATTTATAGTAGTTAGTATTCTGTCTTTTAGGAATTTATAAAACTTACTGTTTAAGATCGAATAAACACATCGGTCCGGTTTAGTTTTAAAAGTTTAAATCGGTTCGGTTTTTTTGTATTAAAACATCTCCAATAGGTTTTCAATTTTCAAGTTTAGTTTGGTTCTAAAATAAAAAGAACAGTTTATTTCACTTTTTTTTTTGTTGAGTTATTTTGATTTAATTCGATTTAAAAAATAAATAAAACATTTAAAAATCACTAAACTAAAAAAAACTAGAAAAAAATAAAAGAAACACTAAAAATAAAATAAAAACAAAAAATAAATATCAATTTATTCGGTCGTTGGTTTAGTTTGGAATTCGGGTTTTCATATATTTGTACAACCTACCGTTTCAAATCATATAAATAGATCAATTTGGTTCGATTTTTATTTTTTAAATTTGATTCGGTTTGAAAATTTCAGTTTGGTTTTCGTGCCCATGACTAGAAAAAACATATAAACATATAATTATTTTTATTGGTCTCATCTTTGTAATTGTCAAAGGTAAACACTCCTAAAACTAAGGTTTGATCAATGAATCAACCAAAATACTCGGACATGTCCCCACTACACATGGACAAAGAATGTTTCATTCTCTCTTCTTTGTCTTAATCCTAACACTCTCAAAACTTCCAAATTATTACACAGGCCATGTTCGAGCCTTCTTCTTCCTTATCACAATGTTACAAAGAGCAGCTAGTAATGCTTATTCATGGTGGTGGGCTAGTCACATACGTACAAAACAATCCAAATGGCTTGAACACAATCTTCAAGGTTATTATATACATTCCCTTATCTTTCTTGATTCACATAATCATGTTCTTGATCTTGATCTTGTGTTTGTTAGATATGGAAGAGAAGGTAGAGTATACTCTTAAGATTATAAATGAAGAGGGAGATACATTTGCTAAAAGAGCTGAGATGTATTATCGTAAAAGACCAGAGCTTGTTAGTTTTGTTGAAGAAGCTTTTAGATCATATCGTGCTTTAGCTGAACGTTATGATCATTTATCTAAAGAGCTTCAAAGTGCAAATCGAACTATAGCTATAGCTTTCCCTGAACATGTTCAGTTTCCATTAGAAGATGATAATGATGATACTGATGAAACTAAACATCTTCATCTTATTCCTAAAGGAAGTAGTAATAACATACCTCAAGTCCCTGAGATTCCAAAGAAGAAAGAGTTTAAGAGTAATCAATCTATGATGTTATCTAGAAAAAGACCAATAGGTTTTAAAGGAGCTGTAGCTGCTGCTTTAGCAAAGCGAGAAGCTTCGATTTTGAGTTCAGGGTTGAGTAAAGAAGAAGGTTTAGAAGAGATTGATAAGCTTCAGAAAGGGATCTTGGGATTACAAACTGAGAAAGAGTTTGTGAGGAGTTCATATGAAGAGTCTTATGAAAGGTATTGGGAGTTAGAGAATGAAGTAGCTGAGATGCAAAAGAGAGTTTGTAGTTTACAAGATGAGTTTGGTCTTGGTGCTTGTATTGATGATAGTGATGCTAGGACATTAATGGCAAGTACTGTGTTGAGTTCCTGTAAAGATACACTTAATAAGCTTGAGGTGAAACAGAAACAATCTGTTGAAGAAACTGAAGTTGAAAAGGAAAGAATCATTACTGCTAAAGAAAGGTTTAATGCAATAAGAAACAGATTTGAGAAACAAAGTGATGATCATGATGATGATGTTGTTAGACAAGAAGATGATGATGATGATGTGGTTCAAGTTCAAGAATCAAGTAATGAATCTGTGAGAGAAGATTCAAATGAGAAGCTTACTGTTGTGAAACTTGCAGAGAAGATTGATGATCTTGTACATAGAGTTAATTCATTAGAGACTAATGCTTCATCTCATAATGCATTAGTGAAGACATTAAGATCAGAAACAGATGATTTACATGAACATATTCATAATCTTGAAGAAGACAAAGCAGTTCTTATATCGGATTCAACGAATATGAAACAGAGAATAACAGTTCTTGAAGATGAGTTAAGAAATGTTAAAAATATATTCAAGAAAGTTGAAGAACAAAACAAGAATCTACAGAAACAACTCAATGAAGCTAATTCGAGTGTTGATAACTTATCCGGAAAGTTACAAGATGTGAAGATGGATGAAGATGTTGAAGGAAGTGGAATATTCCAAGAATTACAAGTTGTTTCAGGATCATCAGAAGAAGTGAAAACAATCTCAAAGGAGACAGAAGAGATTAGTCTGAAGAATGAAGATGAAGTTAAACAAGAAGCTCAAGAAGAGAAACAAGAGATGAAAGATTCAGAAACCACAAGCACTTGTTTCGGAACAGAAGTAGAAGATTTAGTTACTGAAGACGAAGAGATACAAAACTGGAGAGAGTTGTTACCAGAAGGTATGGAAGATAGAGAAAAGGTTCTATTAGATGAGTACACATCAGTACTAAGAGACTACAGAGAAGTAAAGAGAAAGCTAGGTGAAGTTGAGAAGAAGAACCGTGAAGGTTACTTTGAGTTAGCCTTACAATTAAGAGAACTCAAGAATGATGTTGCTTATAAAGATGTTGAGATTCAAACTTTACGAGGAAAACTCGATAAAGATTCGCCACGAAATAACCAGTTAGATCAAGGTGAAAGTGTGAGTATTTCGCCAACTTCTAACTTCTCAGTAGCTACTACACCTCATCATCAAGGACTTGAGATGAAGAAAACAAAGTCAAATGAGGTTAGAGTGAAGTTTGCAGATGTTGATGATAGTCCAAGAACAAACATTCCAACTGTTGAAGATAAAGTTCGCGCAGATATCGACGCGGTTTTAGAAGAGAATCTTGAGTTTTGGTTAAGGTTTAGTACATCAGTACATCAGATACAGAAGTATCAAACAACAGTACAGGATTTGAAATCAGAGTTATCGAAACTTAAAATCGAAACCAAGAAACATCAAGAATCTCCAAGAAGTAGTAGTAGTAGTAGAAGTAACTCTAAAGCTGCATCAGAGGCAAAGCCTATCTATAGACATCTTAGAGAGATTAGAACAGAGTTACAGCTATGGTTAGAGAACAGTGCAGTTCTTAAAGACGAACTTCAAGTAAGGTATGCATCATTAGCTAATATCCAAGAAGAGATAACAAGAGTCACAACTCATTCAAGTGGTAATAAAGTAAGTGATTCAGAGATAAGTGGTTACCAAGCTGCAAAGTTCCATGGAGAGATACTTAACATGAAACAAGAAAACAAAAGAGTTTCAACTGAACTTCAATCAGGTCATGATCGTGTAAGAGTGTTGAAGACTGAAGTTGAGAGGATTTTAAATAAACTTGAAGAGGATCTTGGGATATCAAGTGTAACAGAAGCAAGAACTCCAAGTAAGAGTTCATCAAGTGGAAGAACAAGAATACCATTAAGATCATTCTTGTTTGGTGTTAAGTTAAAGAAGAATAGACAACAGAAGCAATCTGTAGCATCTCTATTCTCTTGTGTTAGTCCAAATCCAGTTTGTTATGTTAAGCAACCTGGAAAGCTCCCTGAATAAATCAATCTCTTTGTTTTTTTTTTTGAGATGTAATTCGAAATAATTATTTAAAATTAGTAGTAAGAACCTTATGTGTAAACAGGTCCTACTGTACATGATCATCATCATAGTCTTGAGTCCTAAGAAAAAAAACATTAATGAAAAGAAACAAAAACAGTTCAGTCAAAATCAACTACAACTTCTGTTCGGTTCCTTTCACGGTTGCTTCAGCTGCAGCTACCGTAGGAGGTGGAACCGTAGACAATTTCTTAGGGATAAGAGTAGGAGTCGTCTGGACTTTTGTCGCCATTGGTGTAGTGGGTTTAGTTGTTGTAACCAATGGGCTTGTTTTGTTTCCCTGAGTTTGCTCTTTTTGTAGACCAACCGGCTTGGATGAGGTGGTGGTAACTGCTGCTGCCGAATTTGGCTTTTGTGGAACTACAGTAGGTGCTGTAGGTCTCTGAGTTGGGGCCAGCCTTGATGATGCGAAGCTAGAAGGAACTGAGTTATTCGGGAGTGTAGATCCTTTGTAGAGAGGAGACACAAGTGAAGGTTTATTAGAAGGTGTGTGGTTTGGGCTTCCGTTAGCCGCAGGTCTTAAAGTTAAAGGTCCAATAGGTCGAGTGTTGGTAGCATGAGTAGCAAAACCCTTTAAAGGGTCCGTCTTTGGTGTTGATTGGATAGTTGATGGACGAGGTAAAGCTGCTGCAGAAGTGATGGTTTTAACAGGCTCAGTCTTCGGTGCTGATATAGTTCCTGGTGGACGAGGCGAAGAGGCTACTGCTGAAGCAGGTTTTACAGGCTGAGCCTTTGGTGATGATATGATACTTGAATAAGGTAACGAGGCTGGTAGAGCAGTTTTTACAGGATCAGTCTTCGGTGCTGATATAATACCCGTGGGACGGCGGGGGAATGAGGCTGCTGCCGG
>KE157727.1:0-25433 GCA_000411055.1 Leavenworthia alabamica
GGAGGAGGACGAGTGCAGGTACAGCACGTTCACCACCAGCAGAAATCGGATGATGCGGCAGAGGTTTTCAAAAGAAACGCTATTAATAAGATGGTTCACGGCGATCTTGTTTCAATGAGGAGAGCCAAAGAAGCTGAAGCAGAAGAGCTACTAAGTTTACAATCTGCGTTAAAGAGAAGAGAAGAAGAGATCAACAGAGGTTTAAAAGAGATGGTTGAGGAGAAAGAAACACTTGAACAACAATTACAGGTTATCTCCATGAACACTGATATACTAGACTCTTGGGTTAGAGAGAACCAAGGCAAAACCAAGAATTTAGTTGATTTGGATGTAGATAATGCATTTGAATGTGGTGACACACTCTCTAAGCAGATGTTAGAGTGTACTGCTTTGGATTTAGCTATTGAAGATGCTATTTATTCATTGGATAAGTCGTTTCAAGATGGTGTTGTTCCGTTTGATCAATACTTGAGAAATGTGAGGTTATTGTCGAGAGAACAGTTCTTTCACAGAGCCACGGCTTCTAAAGTCAGAGCAGCTCAGATGGAGGCTCAGGTCTCAGCCATCGCAGGTAGGTTTCATTCGTGAATGAACTTCAGTTCTTTTTGGTGGTTTATATAGTCTGAGATTAGCATCTTTGAGGAAAAATTATGTGGCTATAGTTGTGATGGCTCTTTATGATTGGGATTAAAATGTCTATAGACTATATACACAGCAACACAACTGTGCACATACAGAATTGTTCAGGCGTTTACTTCATTGTTCAGTTGTGAGAATCATCTCTTTCTGTGGTCTATGACTACTTTTGTTGTTGTTATGGAGATGTTTGTGAACATAATTATTTTCCAAAGAATCAATTGGTTTTGAATAAACGTTAGTGTCTATTTTGGAAATTGAAACACTCTCCTCTTTCCATAAGAAATTTTTGTTTCTAAAATTCATCAAGCAGAAGAAATAAAACTAACTTAACAATCCTCAACATAAAATCAATATGAAAATCAATAACTTATGAGGTTCATATGGATACAACATTCGAAAATCACTTCACGAAAACATCGAAACCAAAAATTTCAGAATCCTTTGAAAAATCTCTTTCACACAAACCAAATCTAAGTAGAAAAGAATTCAGTTTAGGTGGTAAGGTCCATGATAGCAGAAACAATATCTCCATCAGTAGCCTTAAGAGACTTCACTGCCTTCGCCCTAGACACTCCTGCTTGAGTCATGACCAATTCAATGTCCTTTGGCTCAACACCTTCCTCGTCAACCTCCTCATCATCTTGAACCACTGCAGCACTAGATGATTCACCTTTTGAAATAACATTGCTGAGATCTGGTGCTTTGAACTGTTCTGCTGCCTGCGACTGCATCTGCGAGCTCAAGTCCTCGATCTTTGCCTCTCCAAAGATCACGTATGTGTCTGATGCTGGGCTCTTGAAAACATCAGGCTTCGATATGACAAACATGATCTGTGATCCAAAGCAGTGTTCCCACAACAATCAGTACATATATATAATTAAGAGGGAATTAAATTAATTAAATGTAAAAGAAAAAAAACTAACATTTTTGCTCTTTTTGACGGTGACACGGCTAACACCAGTGATGGGTTTCATCCCAAGCTTAAGCATAGCTTTACGACTCTTCTTCTCACTTCTGCTTTGCTTTGACTTACCTCCTACCTCTCCATCTTGTCCTGTTTTACAAATTATAACTCAAAAATTACTCAACTTGAACATATAATCACATGAACATGTAGCTACACAGGAGCAAACTAGAATCATTCTCTATTTTATAAACAAGCATCAACCATAGTCTCAGGTATATGATTCAGAAAACAGAGAAACCCATTCTACACAGAGATTCATTTAATCTTGTCTCAAGTACTAGTAAGTCTAGTATATGTACTATGTAGTATTTTGATTTAGGAAACGATCAAGCTTAAGTGAATAAAACAAAAACTAAATGGACTTACCTTCTGCCTCATCATCGTCTTCAGAGTCATCTTCGTCGATATCATCATCATCTTCAACCTCAGGCTTATCGAGCTGAAACGCAAACAACAATAGTCCAAATGAAGCAAAACAAATCAGACTTTATGCTAATCAATATGAAGTGATGAGAAAACTGAAAATTCAAGTGAGTTGACAAAATATTAAAATCAGATCTGGGCAGGAACACATAAAAGTTCTGAATCTAATCTGATTAACAGCAGATAAATATACAGAGAGTAGAGATCATCAATTACATCGATCTTCTGCTCTTCCAATTTGGCGGCAAGGATCTCTTTCTCAACGTCAGTCATGATGTGTGTGTATTGATTGCGAAGTGAAGAGACGGCGAGAGAGACTCGTGATCTGCGGGGAACCCTAAAACCCTAAGGTGGAGAAAACTGAATGCTATTTACTATATGGAAAATCAAAGGCCCAATAATATCTTCTCCGTTGGATTTATCAACTTAATAAATAAAAAAGCCCAACAATACAGAAAAGCCCAATATGACCATTGTGTGTAAACCTCTCCGATTCTCAGAAGTGAATGAGAAACCTAACCCTAGAGCTTTCTCATTTCGAACCTTTCTCAACCGTAGATCGAAATCGTTCTGTGTATAGTGAGTTATGTCTAGCCTCAGAAGAGCTCTACTGGTTGCAGGGAAGACGAAGATAAACCTCGAGAACTGCCATTTCATAACTGGAATCAACTACAACGGGCTCTCCGTTAAGCAATTACAAGAGCTCCGTGGAATTCTCCGGGAAAACACAAATACGAAGCTCCTCGTAGCTAAAAACACTTTAGTCTACAAAGCCTTAGAAGGAACCAAATGGGAATCACTGAAGCCATGTATGAAAGGTATGAATGCTTGGATCTTCGTTCAAACCGAAGATATACCTAAAGCATTAAAGACTTTTATCAATTTCCAGAAAGAGAAGAAGCTCTATGATAACAACTTAGGTGGTGCTGTCTTCGAAGAGAAACTTTATGCTCCTCAAGATTATAAAGTTATTGAAACAATGCCATCTCGCTCTGATGTTTATGGAATGATGCTTGGTACTTTGCATTGGCCAGCTTTAGATCTAGTCAATACGTTGCAGGCACCAATGGCGTCGGAGAATGAGAGTGTTGCTTAGAGGAGATTTCACAATTTCTTGATCGAAAAATATGATTCAACAATAATTTTGTGATATCTCAATTGCTACAATGGATTACTCTTTTGATTTCGAACTTCAATTTCAGAACTAAGTTTTTTATTTCTTGTTACAGTGGATTTTGAGCATTTCTTGTGTTTGCTATATAAGTGAAACGATCTGATTCAAATGTGTTCATGATCAATAACACAACAAAAGATTACCAAACCAGAAAACGAACCGGTCTTTTGTTCTTGTAAACACATTTACTCTGATGCTTCTTCCTTTCTGAAGACAATGTGTTAACTTCATTTTGTAATATAATGAGTTGAGCATTGTTAGCTTTCAACGTTTTAACAATTGTGTTCGTCTTAGTCTAGCTCTCTTTACCAAAATACAATATATTTACATGATTCTTCTTACGATTCTCAGATTGCGAAAATGGGATCAACTTCGGAGTTTGAGTAATCTGAATGATGCCATGAATTGGAACCGCTTCTACGCGCACTCTTAACCTTCTTTCTCATTGACCTTGTCCTCTTTGACTTTACCACATAATAAGTCATGGTTCCAAGAACACCAGCCATTATCACACCACCAACTACCGTCACCAGCTCAGCCGCCCACTCGTTCTTACGCCCAACTACTATGTATGATGATGCAAGAAACGCAACTGATGTACACATTGATGCCAACCACATTAGTTTGTTGATTACTTCCACTACCCTCTTCTCAGCTTTTGTCTCTCCTCTTACTAATGTGATCTGGACCACCACAACGGCTAAAGAAGTAAACAATGCTAATGCATTGAAGATGAAGAAGATCTTGAATGATGCTCGGCCTACCACCACTGCTGATCCGTCATTGTTATCACCACCGGGTACTGTGAATATAGCAGCAAAAGCTACAGTTGCAAACAATACAGCCACAACAGTTACAGAATTGGTTGCATTGTTGATCCCTTCTCTATGGAGTTTCCTGAGTTCTTTTGAAATGTTGTGCACGTTTTTGTTCGTCCTTTTGGTCTGTTCTAGCTGAATATGAACATCGTTTTTGATTTGAGTAACAGTGCTTCTCAACTCATCTCTTGGCTGGTTCAACTCATTTGCTCTAAGAGCTCCACGACGAGCAAGACACTCTTTTATGTACTCAGATTCTTCTGATAGTGGAAGACCTTCTGCTATGTCGAGTGCTGTCTTGTGTTCCCGGGTTAAAGCATTGGCATTAGTATCAGGAAGTGACAACAACAGTTCTACAATCTGCAAGCAAACCTCATAATGTAAAGATTCAATAGAAAATCTCAAGATGAAGAACCGAGAGAATCAAATACCTCTGCTCGTTTTTTCCTGGTGGCTACATGTAACGCTGTGTTACAAGACTTGTCAGGTAGCATAACAATGGCAGGATCTGCATCGAGAAGTAGTTTCACCACTTCAGCACTCTGCCCTTTAACAGCCATGTGAAGTGCAGTTTGTCCTTTCTTATCAATCCGTCTCGCAAGCTGAGGATCCTTGACTAGCAAAGCTTTTATAACATCCACATGACCTTGCCTTGCANTTTGGATAAAAGCTGGTTCACAACTTCTGTATGTCCTCTCATAGCCGCAGACACAAGCGGAGTTGCATTAGATGGACCAAATGTATGGCTAAGCGTCGAATCATGATCTAGCAAGACCTCAACAATAGCTACAAGAAACAACAATCTTTTAAAGAAGAAACAGTTCATTTGATCAAAACCTAATCCAAGAGTAAAGAACCATTACCATGATGACCTTGAATAGCAGCAATATGAAGCGGATCATATCCAGAACGATTCTTCTTAGCAATGCTCTCTCTACTAGAATACTTCAACAGCTCTCTAACAACATCAAGATGACCTTTATCTGCAGCAGTAAAGAGAGCAGTCTCACCTAACTCATTAACCTCATTCACAATCGATGCTCTGATCTCAGCAACTTCGGTATCAAATTCTTCACCACTAAGAATCCCTTCCATCTGAGAATTAATATCCTTGAGAATCTGTTGTACAGCAGCTAAATCACCACGTTGAGCAGCTAAATGAAGCTCAGTGTCGTTATGGCGACCAGTGACTTGTTTAACATACTTTTTCTTCCCAGCTTGATCCATTCTCTTGCCTGAATTAGATAAAACTAAAGCTGGTGCAATTGTGGTTGAAGATGGTGAAGGTGTTGGTGATGGATCTATCATTGGATTTTGATTCTCAATTGACTCTAATATCATTCCACCTTTCTCCATTTCTTTTTCTCCTAAAATTTCAACAACACAAGATCTATAAATATATATACACATCTATAAGAATTTAACAAGTCAACTTAATTATTCCGTTAATAAATATTACAAAATTCATTCGAAGCATATGGTTGGTTTGGGTATAATTCAAGAGACAAGACAAAGATCACATGTCTGAAAACGGTTGAAATATTATTATTTCCGACAATAACGCTTACGATGAATCAACTACCAAATAATTATTTCCAGCTCAACAAAAACAAATAGATAAGTGTAAAATCGGATTAGATCGTACGTATTGGAGAAAAAGACGGATAAGTTTCGAGATGTGTAATTAAGCAAAGTGAAACTAGAACGATCGGTTACCGTCTGCAAAGGAAGAGGCAGCCATGAGTGAAGCTCGAGATGGAGATGTTGCTTATTAACTGAGACAGAATGAAATGGGAAAGTGAGAAGAAAGATTAGAATTAGATAGAAAAGTGAGAGACGGAGACTCATCTTTGATCTCCCCATGTGGTTGGTCAATAGAATGACTAAAATATGTGTTTCTTTTTTATTTACAAAATCAGTCTCTAACTTTATTGTTTACGTAATAGCCCCTATTGTATTACGAATTCGAAAATTTCCCCTATTATTTTCTCCTTAACAATTTGGCATCATATCAGATTTTTATTATCGAGTGAAGAAAATAATAATAAAATAAAACAACTATTTTTGTGAGCAATAAAAATAAAAGTTTCTTATCCAAAGAGGCACAGGAGGAGGAGAGTAAGACGCGAAGCTCTAAAAAAATGGCGGCGACAACACCTCTACGAATCACGAATCCATTCTCATCTCTACAATTTCTTCCAGCCGGGAAACTCCAAGCTCCGAGACTCGTGACCGTTCGCGCAACCAATGTTGACTCCACAGAGGAGACTCAACCCGACTCAGAAACAACACAACCTGAAGATTCCGACGAATTCGAGTCCCGTATCTCAAACATCCGACTCAAATACCGAAGCGGCACAGGGAAGAAAGCAGAGGTAAGAAAATCGAAAAAAGGATCTCCATCGAAAGGTTCAGGAGTGTTTTTACCGCCGGTAAGCTTAAAAGAGCCAGTTTCAGGTGGATTGAAAGTGGAATTAGGGTTTAGCCCATACAGCGAACGTGTTAATGGGAGAATTGCAGGATTAGGGCTAATAGCATTGCTTTTAGTTGAGCTCGCAACGGGTAAGAGTGTGTTGAATTATCATACACCTTCTGTAGTGTTTAGTCAGATCTATTTCATTGCAGCTGTTTCTGCTCTCTATGTCAAATTTGATAAAGAGAAGGTTAGTGTTTGGCCTAAGGATTAAACAACACCTCAGTTGTTAAATGTGTATGCTTTTGTTAATATATATGTAATTTGTATACTCAGTTACAAAAGGATCTCACTTTGGAGTGAATTTTGTTGTTGTTCTAAGTAGCTGCAAATTCTTGTGAGTCTCAGGCCTTGTTGTGTTTGAATCAATGCTTAGTAGTTCTTTGAAACATGATGCTTTTATTCATATTGAAAAAGTAAGTCTTGGAGCCACCAAGATCTTTGTCTATAGAAACCATACTGCAGAAACTAAAAGGGACCAGATTTGCAACATTAAGTCATCTATATATACACACATTTATACACATAAGGTAACAAAAAGACTTCATATGAAGATGATGTGATCCAGTAGAAGAAGCTACTGTACTCTTTCTGAGAGAGGAAATTTGCTTATGTTAGATTCCATCTTGTTGAATGTGAGGTTCGCAACCGCTCTATCGATTGTGTTTGTTTCAGATTCTACTTCTTCATCTCTACTCAACCTGCAATCATATATGATTGTTACTTAGATAAGTCAGTACTTCTTCCTTTTAAGTGACATGAGGTATACCTGGTTCCATCACCATAATCATATCTAGACACTTGCTTATGGAACTCTTCTGAGTTGGTACTGACTGAATCAGATTTCTCTTGTGAGTTTCTTGCAAGTCTGTAAAAGGTATCTCGGAAGCATTTCCGAGTCTCATCGGTCAACTAGAAAGCAAAGTAAGTATTTTAAGACACAATCTAGGTTTGCAAAACAAGTCCATGGTGTCAATAACATAGATTTCAAATATAAACTGACCTTTTCTGAAGCCTTTTGAAGATCCTGCAACACGAGTTCTTCGGAAGACAGTTCATAACTATAGTTTGGATCTAACATGTTCACTTCAGACAGATCTGAGGTTGTAAATGGAGCCTCAACCTTCAACCAGAAACAAAAGGATGATTATCTAAACTAACAGGAAACAATCATAGATCTATAACACAATGTAAGACAAAAAGATCGATCAATCCTTTACCTTGAAAGACATGTCATGACAATGGAACATAGGGACTTCCCCAGCACCATACATAGATGAAGAACCAACACTATTATTGCTGCTGGAAGCATGGTAAACATCTCCATCACTCCCTGGAACATCCTCTAAAATTGAACTTCTTCATTAAACCGAAAACAACAATTACATCAGAAAACATAAGCTTATACAAATGATAAGTAAAGAGACATATTTTGATGATTGAAGCTGTACAAGAATATATCATCCATCTGCTCGATTCCTTCAAAGTCTTGAAGTGAAGAAACACCATAGAAAGCCTTTGATCTCTTAGACTCTTCTTCTTCTTCAGTTGTCTTCATACCCAGTTGACTATACAACAATCCTCCTCCACTAAAACCATTGTTCATAACATCGTAATCAAAACATTTCTCAGTAGCTTCAGGTGAGCTCATGCTCCATCCACCCCACATACCATTAGATGGGTATGTCTCTGTTGATGATTCTTGATAATTAGGCACAACAAGCTCTTCAAAATTCATTCCTAAATAACCATCCATCATTGATCGATCTATCCAAAAAAAACAAGCTCACTACTTTCAGAACAAACCGTAAAATCTGTGGATTTAAACGCTTCAATCTAACAATAAACAAAAAAAATAGAGAAAGAAACTTACTTTGATTCAGACTCAAATCAGAAACTCAGATGAAGAAAGATGTTTGATTCAAAGATTAAGAGAAGCCTTTGATTAGATTTTCTTCACATATAAGCAAAAAGGACCAGAGAGAGAGAGAAGACGATTGTGTTTCAACTTTCGAGGAGGTGAGAGATGCTGCACAAGTAAGAGAAAGAAGCGCGTGTAGCAGAAGCGCGCATGAGCTAGATCTTGTTTTCGTGGCTCAGAATTCATAGATGAGATTTGTGGCTCAGATCTTTCCTCCATCTAAACAACTCTTCTCATTGGTCCACGTGTATGCTCCATATCTTTTCTTGTCTCCAAAGTCGGTATTAAAAAAATATAAAAACTCTGCAAGTCGCAGAATTTTAGACACTACTGTTTGGTCATTACGAAAATGACCTTCGTATGGTGTGCGAAGGACAAATCAGTCATTTTGGGAGCAGAGACGTGTCTTGCTCGGCTGATATCTAGCGAACACGTGGCATTTTCCTTGTGGTGAAGTAAGACACGTGGCATGGGATAATCGGTGGAATACCACGTTGGTTTTTATCCAGGGGCATATTATATTTGAAAATGGCATCTATCTAATCAATGCGTCTGTCAACTAACAGACTAGCTAATGGACTAACGGGCCTTAGGTCAAACCTTAAAACAAAGATTTTGGAAGCAGGCCCAAGCCCAAAACTCTTTAGCACATTGATACATTCACAGTTTAGTAAGATTTATCTGGTGCTGTAACAGTGTTTGCTGTGCAAATCTTGCACAAAAATAGCTCTCTTTTTGTATCTCTTGATATAAATTGAATTGAGTCTGTTTAAGTTATGATCATACAGTCCAAGTTCCTGAAAAGATCTCAACTTATGTCATGTTGGTTACTACGACCTTACACTAAGTGACCTATCTGCTTTCAATATTCAAACAACTATAAACATTCATTTTCTTGAAACTACACAACCTGATGGCTAAAGATTACAACACATATCACAATCAACTCTTTCAAAATCTTCAGTCTTCTTCTGAGAAGGTCTTGCCTTTTAATCTCTTGCAAGGAGTATCTCTACTGATTTGAGTCATAAGATTATAGTATAAAGCTGAGCAGACATTGTTCTTGGGTATCACTCTCTTGGCCGGGCAAGCCACAAGGAACTAAGAGCTCGTAATCGAGATGAATAATCGTGTATGGCAAGAAGAGCACGAGCCGACTGACGTGTTGTTAGTACTCTAAGCATCTGTTGAAGTGTTTGCAGTCTCAAGTTATCAGCCTGCCACCAAGAAATGCCCTATGATATGAACTCCATAACAGACAGATCCTTACATATAAGATTTATCATTATGGGACGAGGCGAAGCTCGTTGTAGAGTATAACATCCATGTTTCAAACATACCTGGCGGATGAATCCTTCAAGGGTGCCTAACTGTCCCATTGCCATGGCCATCTGACCCATGTAGCTCGCAACATTATCAGATGAACTAGAACCAAGATTTCCACTTGATAAAGTATCAGCTAAGGATTGTTGTAAATTTTCCATCCCTTGAGATAATGCATCTTCAGCCTGCTGTGATGTCTGCTGCAAGCTATTTAAGCCCATTACCTGTCGTTCTGTCATAGGCTCTAGCTGGTTCGCAAGAAGCTGTTGCGAACATTGTGACTCGTTACAATTGATCTGTTCATTAAAATTTCTGTATGACATAGTAAAGAGCTCACCTTTAGAAGTTCGGATGAGCGGAATCCTCCAAGCCACAAGAAACATCTCTCAGCTGGTGTTTTCCACATTCCGGATAGTATGTGGAATACATCATTCTTAGCTGCATTGCTCTTAATCCTGAAAAGCTCCTCATAGTGAGACATCACTCCTTCTACAATTATCCGGAGCTCAGTATCACCTGCATGAGCATTTAGAGCAGATCTCAATTCGTTCATTTGCCTCTTCTTTTCTTCAAGCCATCGTGAATATTCAGCATCAAATGCCAAAGCCCCTGTGAAAAGACAAGTATAAAAGATCAAGAACAAACCCATGATACTTACACTTTGCAAACCTAAGCCTCCACCAACGCGAACTATATGAAACATCAGTATTGCCATGAGATGACTTATGGTCCAATTAATCAATCAACATCAAGCTGATAGTAAGGGGAGTAAATGGATTTATCATACCAATAAAATACAAGCTAAAGGATCAATTTGAAAACTAATGGAGAAGAAACAAAACAACCCACCATTTCCACCAGTAGAATGGGCTTGGTCACCTGAACTTGAGATGAAAACTCCCTAACATTGAGAAAAACAAAAAAAAATTATGCATGTAGAAGTTACAAAGACACATTCTTGACACAGAATCTGACAAGAACCAGAACAGACTTCACCTAATATCTTGAACATCCAATGAAAAAAAAACTAGAAAGATCTAAGGATTAATTCGAGAGAGTTACTATCCACCTTTACACTACAAAACTATCAATGACCATGAATTCTGTTACCGCCTCTACTTCAGCTTAGCCAAGACTCAACTAATTTGTTAACCGACTGTTAGTTATAAGTTGAAGTGGCATTATGCCTTGGCTGAAGTCTCATCTATCTTCCTTATCAGAACCAAACCAAGTAAGAAAGAAAAGTTAAACCTGCTGTCTTGCTCTTTGCAGCTCCTGCTCAAGTTGAGTCAGCTTCAATCGGCTGTTCTCCAGCTGCTGAACATATGCCTATGGAGGAAACATTAACATGCTTAATATAATAAGTATTCGTCTAGGGATGTTGCAAGGAAGTCAGAGGAATATAAAAGATAAGTCAAAAACAATAACAAAAGCACATACTTTCTTCCTCAATCTGCTTTTTCTCGCTGCTTCTCGATTTTGAGCAAGCCTACGAAGTGTCTATGGATCGAAAAATAAAAAGGAGACAACTAAGAATATGAATAAGCACGCAATATTAAAAGATACTTGTAAATCCATAGTTTATCACCTTTTGATCCAACTTATCCTTTGATCGATCACTGGAATCAGAAGCAGCAGCAAGCATCACATGCCCTCTCTCTGACTGCAAGTAATTAACATCAGGAGTTACTATCTCATCTAAATTATGCTCGTTTGAAGAACATTAACAAATGACTAGTCCTGTGGATTTAGCTCTACTGGCACTATATCCCAAAAGGAAGCCTGGTTCAAGCCTCTCACAAATGACATTGTAAATAGAATTTAATAATAAAATGATTGAGTCGGATTACGAGCTAACCCCCAGATCTCTATGATCTGTGTCGCCATCAGTTGAGACATCAGTCCTTGAGCTGGTATCAGCCATATTACTTTGTGAATTAATACTTGATCAGTCACTATCCACTTGTGCTTCCTTTAAGCAATGCCGATTTCTACCTCTGGCGCAGAGTTTTTACACTAGAGGTGCTAGCACCTTACCAAGAAAACCAATACGAATGGACAAGGAACAACCAGTGAATCATTGACAGTAATGAATCTTGATTTGTGCCTGAGTGAAAATGAAAGAGGACTGACTCATCAAATAAAATCTACGGTTTAACAGAGACAGATCATCCAAGTAAAGATAACTAAGAGATATAAAAAAAGGAATCATAAAGTAGGATACTGGATAAGAACAAAAGAACCATGATGATAATGATAACACGAGAAGGAGCTTATAAAGCATTTATATAACAATGAATCAAAAGCTTGGCATCTACAAGGCACTCTTTTCAAAGGGAATTAAAACATGTTCTAATCCTACCTCACAGCTACATAGTTAGCACAAAAGAAGAAGAAATCAAGAGTGTAAGTCCAAAGATAACTCACAAGAAATCAAGTTATCGGTTCGAGGAAACCGGCTTAAGTCTTAAGTGTCCCACTGCAGTAGAAGACAACGGTTCAAGTACTAACATCAACTAAAAGAAAACTATGGAGACAAGAGACAAGAGACAAGAGACAAGAGACAAGAGACAAGAGAGAACTAAGCTTATCACAGCTCACCACTAAACCAATCAAAGGATTTAGAATCTATTCTCTGAACAGATATAAATAGAAATCAAAGAGTTATTCAGATAATTCGATGGATTTTAGTAGCTGAAAACGTTGAACAAAAATCTGGGAACTTTTTAAGCTTATGAAAGTCAAACTAGGTCGTAGTTTCCAAGGCAAACACACAGAGTTAAATTAAGTAAGCTTTCCAATGACTAAAAAGCAAAACAAATAAAAAAATAAAGTAAAGGAGAGAAAACAAAAGAACTCTAAAGATAAAAGAGATTGAATTGAGAAAGCAACAAAGCTCTCACCTGAAAAAATGAAATCTTCTGTCTGAGTAAAAAGTTGTCTAAAATCGAGATTGAAGGAAGAAGCTGAGACACGATCCGTAATTTCACGTTTTGTCTACAACAAACCCACCCACCTTCCCCAAATAACCCATTCAATAAATTTAACCAGAAATTGCAAAATGAACCTCATACTATTCTTTTTAACGACAACAGACTCTATATTCTTGTAATTACAAGTTACCCTTATATTTCCTCATCTCGTTCTTAAACCGGTTCAAATTGTTGGGTCGGCCCGGTATTTTAAGGCAGTGTTAAATAGTTGAAAATTAATTTGTTTTCACCAACTTTTTCTTCCATGTGCAAAATCTCACGTGCCCAAATTTTCATTTTAAACGCTATATTTCCATTCGTTAATCCGAGTTAAGATATTGTAATCTACCGGTTCATATGGTTAAACCGATACTCAACCTCAAAAAACTCTATAACAAATAATGGGTTCTGGTATGTCAACAAAAAAAAATAGAGACTATTTTTGGATTAAGGTGAACATTTCAAACGGCCAAGATTAAGGTGTATTATTTAAACGGCTAAGATGAAATAGGTACAAGGTTAAGTTAATGATCCATACCACAGTGGATTAGTAAGTAGTTCCTAGAGTAATGGGCCCCGCATTGGCCGTTAATCCTCTCTTTCAATATTTTTTTCCCCATTGTATGTGTATCAATCCCTAACCACCATTTTTAATCGCTAATTTCGTTCTGTTTTTTTGTGATCTGAGTTTCTCGTTCGTTCATGGTAGATTCAGCTGATTATGCGTGCAATACGAATCGAAGACGTGTTGATCTGTTTGAGAGGAGCCTTTGTTTCTAAAGAAGAAGAATAATAATAAAAACGATGTCAAATTTGTATGGAGATTATAATCAAAAGATCGATTACGTTTTCAAAGTTGTGTTGATCGGTGATTCAGCGGTTGGTAAAACTCAGCTTCTTGCTCGGTTCGCCAGAAACGAGTTTAGCGTTGATTCTAAAGCAACAATTGGTGTTGAATTTCAAACTAAAACGCTTGTTATTGATAATAAAACAGTCAAAGCTCAGATTTGGGATACAGCTGGCCAAGAAAGGTACCATAACATCATCACCTGATAGATTGGTCTATATGAAATTTATTGAAACTGATAGATAGTTCTAAATTGCTTTTGTTACTTAATACACATGAAAATTCACTTATGTTAATCACTTTATGCTTGCTTATTAGTCATAAATGTTCATTAGATAAGAATATTAAGGTTAAAGATAATGAGTTTATAACTCAAAACCAATTAGTGGATTGAGATATATCTCTTATATATATATATGATTAAACATATTGCTTCTAAACTATTAGATATCTTAGATAACCGTCTATATAGCGTATTTTCAGGACCGGCCTTCGAGATTATAAGATAATAGATCATCCTCTTTATTCATACGTACGTAATCTAACTTTTATTACTCATCTTTTTCTAGATATCGTGCGGTGACAAGCGCATATTACCGAGGAGCTGTTGGGGCAATGTTAGTATACGACATGACCAAACGTCAATCATTTGATCACATGGCAAAATGGTTAGAAGAACTAAGAGGACATGCAGACAAAAACATAGTAATTATGTTAATTGGTAATAAATGTGATCTTGGAACCCTAAGAGCAGTACCAACAGAAGATGCACAAGAATTTGCACAAAGAGAAAACTTATTCTTCATGGAAACATCTGCTCTTGAAGCTACTAATGTTGAAACAGCGTTTTTAACTATCTTAACAGAGATTTATCGTATAATCAGTAAGAAATCATTAACAGCTGATGATGATGATGCTGATGGTAATTCAAGTCTTTTAAAAGGAACTAGAATTATCATCCCGAGTGAAGAAGAGAGTGGTAAAAGAGGTGGTTGTTGCGGTAAATCGTGATTTTATTAGTAAAGTAAAAAAATATATTGTTGACATTTTTTTGTTATGCTTTATAAATTTTGTTTTTTTATGTTAGGTTATTTGTTATTGAAATGAAACAGTTTACATGTTGTCAAATTTTCTGTGGTTTTTATGTTATGAACTATAGTTGTTAGGTAATTAATTTAAAATCTATAATGTTATTTAGGAGATTTTAAATAACAAATTTGGGAAAGAGTTATTGATATGAACACAAAAAATTTAAGACCAAATAGAGTTTGTTCTACAGAAATGTGAATTAATACACATAAATTTTCGGCAATTTTCAAAAATACCATCAAATTAACTTTAATTTTCACAAATATCATTAAAATTTATTTAAGACAAAATTACAATTTAATAATTTTGAATTAAAAAACTAAATCCAACCACTAAATTTATGAATTTGATATTTTACAAATATTCCTAATTTTTTAATTGAATTTCTCTAAACAAAATGTGAATTATAATTGCAATATCGGACCAATAATTAGAGTTGCCAACAAGTTTCCTATATTTTGTTCGTTGTCTTAAAATTTTGTGTCTTTGTGTCAAATGTCAACCTTTGAATGGATAACGATGGATTCTCCAAAAGAACCCACCATAAAGGGGCCCACGTAATATGCCAGCGTGGCATCTAATCTCTTATGACCGATCTCTTCATTACGACATTACCTATCTATCTTCTTCTTCTTAGATTTCTGCATTGGTCTTGAACAAAGCATTCGCATTCGAATTCTTATTTTTGACTTCCAAGTCAATTTATTTAGATTTTTCCTCTTTTATTTCCTGCGATTCGAAAAAGAAACAGAGGAATTGATTTTTGATTTCGTTCGTCATTCTCACCAGATCTGAAGCAATCAAACCCAATTTCTAATAAATTCATTCACCATCAACATTAATTGACAATGGTAACAATCAAATTAGGAATGCTCCATTATGTAATTGACCATGTATATGGAGCATTCATGCATCGCACGAAGATAACACCACCGTTTTTCTCTCGAGGATGGGGTGGTCCAAAGCTTGTTTTACTCGAGCGTATGGTTAATCAGCTTTTCCCTATGTATGTTGAAGGTCAAAATTGGCCACCACCAATGGTTCGTCCTCAATGGAGAACTATCTGGGAGACTAAAACCGCTTGTCTTAGAGAAGGCGTTTTTCAAACTCCATGTGACGATGAGCTTACTGCTGCTTTACCTCCTGAGTCTCGTACCGCTAGGGTTGCTTGGCTTGTTCCTAAAAACGTTCCTCCTCAAAAGATGGCTTGTGTGGTTCATCTTGCAGGTAGCTGCATTACACTTACAGATTCTTGTGCGTTTAGATTATTGAATAGTTTATACTCAATGGCTGGCCATAAGGAGAGAGCTTATGAGTCTTTGTTGGTGTTTTAAAACCTAAGAAGAGATTCTATAGACGTGTTTATGTTATCTTACTTGCTTTGGTTTAATTTGTAATGTCATATCTTGTTGATAATGCAATGCTTTGTTGTAGGCACAGGTGATCATACATTTGATCGAAGGTTACGTTTGGGTGGACCATTGGTGAAACAAAACATTGCAACATTAGTGTTGGAAAGGTAATGAAAGAGACTGTTTCTTCTCATGATGCACAGCTTGAGAGCAAATCTTTTTGCTTTGTTTGCTTTTGAAGCTTTTTTTTGCCATGTTTTTGACCAAACATAGATAATGCTACTGCAGCCCTTTCTATGGAAAAAGGCGTCCTTTTCTTCAACGTGGTGCAAGACTCCTCTGTGTTAGTGATCTACTTTTATTAGGGAGAGCAACAATTGAAGAGTCACGAAGTCTTATTCATTGGCTAGATACTGAAGAAGGCTTTGGAAAGATGGGAGTTTGTGGGCTTAGTATGGGTATGTTAACATTTATCTTCTTTTATGAACAACTTATGAGACACTGCATTGAACCAAGATTATCCAAAACATGAATTGTGATGTGGATGATCTTTAGTATGTATGGTCTGGGATAAGTTTCCTGCAATAGTTGCGGGGGTCTGTTTACTTCTTTATCCACATAGTTATAGAAAAGTAAGCAGCTATGAAGCTGCTCCTAGTTACTCTTTGTTAATAAGCATGAGCATAGTTTCCAAGTCCTCAATAAGCTTCTCAAACGCGTGTGAGAGCCCTTAGAGCGACCTCACAAGCCATATGTAGGAGCTGCAATGCTGCATCCGTCAAGGGATGTATAGAGTTTTAGCTCCATTTATTGATTAAGTTATATTTCTTCTTCCTTGTTTTCTTTCACTGAAAACTAATAGAGGTTGATGAATGAATATATGTTAGGAGGAGTACATGCTTCAATGGTTGGATCACTTCATCCAACACCAGTTGCAACACTTCCATTTCTATCTCCACACTCTGCAGTTGTTGCATTCTGTGAAGGAATATTAAAGTATGGAACAGCTTGGGAAGCACTGAGGGAAGAACTTGCAGCACAAAAGATCACAATGACTCTTGATGAAGTAAGAGATAGAATGCGACATGTTCTATCTCTCACAGATGTTACTCGCTTCCCTATCCCCAAAAACCCTAATGCTGTTATCTTTGTTGCTGCAACTGTAAGTAGAAAAAAACATTGCTTAACTAGTTTGGAGATCCATTGCTGATGTTGATAATATTATGATTTGTGTAGGATGATGGATACATACCGAAACACTCAGTGTTGGAGCTTCAAAAGGCATGGCCAGGTTCAGAAGTGAGATGGGTTACAGGTGGACATGTGTCTTCTTTTATACTGCATAATGATGAGTTTCGCAGAGCAATAGTTGATGGTCTTGATAGAGTAGAGTGGAAGGAGTCATGGTGACACAACACAACCCGCTTTGTAACACAAAGAGAGAGGTCATTATGGTCGTCATTATGTAAATGTTTCATGTTGTATCATTTGTTTGTCAAAGTAGGCCCGGACAAAAAAAATCTAATCGAGTTTACCAAACGGAACTATAAAAAAAAATCTGAACCAAACTGAAATTTTTGTTTAAACTGATAGGTAAACCGAAAATTTTCAGTAAAAACCGAACTAAACCGAAAAAATTGAGTAAACCGAAATTTTTTATTTGTTTTTTAAAGTATAGGATTTTTTTCGCCTTTAAAATTTGATTTCGCTCATTATATACATTGATATTCGAGCTCTCTTTTTTTCTTTGACTTGGAATGATATGGTGCCTCTAATCATTACTGATTCACAGATATAGACAATTAATGTCACATGCTAAAGGATATGTCTAACTACCATACGGTCAAATTATTAAATAGAGAATCAAAATAGTTCCAACATATACAAACTTTGTAAAAAATAAAAATCGTTATCAAGCCTTCAATTTTATTCTAAGTAAAGAATAATGTACGTTGGGTATAGTGTAAAACCCTAAGTGTACAAAACTGGTATACATTACACAAACAGCTGTGTTCCATTGTAATCTCTGTTTATATATGTCAGAACTTGTTTCATTGCTCAAAGGCTTAAACCAACCACAATGAAGCTTCTTCTTCATCTCTTCATCTTTTTTGTTTCTCTCTCATCTTGTTATGGCTGCACTGCAAATGATAAAAAAGCTCTTCTTCAAATCAAGAATTCACTTCATAACCCTTCCTTTCTCTCCTCATGGAATCCTCAAACCAACTGTTGTACACACTGGACCGGTGTTGAATGCACTGACCGCCGTGTCACCGCCCTCACTATCTCCTCCGGTGATATCTCTGGCCAGATACCGGTTCAGATCGGTGACCTCCTTGACCTCCGTACACTCGATTTTAGTTACCTGACAAATCTCACAGGAAACATCCCACGAACCATTACCAAGCTCAAGAACCTTGACCTTCTCCGGTTAAAGCGAACCAATCTCTCCGGTCATATTCCTGATTATATCAGTGAACTTAAGAACGTTACGTTCTTAGACCTTTCTTTTAACCAATTCACCGGTCCAATTCCCGGTTCAATTTCTCAGATGCCGAAGCTTGAAGCCATTCAAATTAACGATAATAAGCTAACCGGTTCTATACCGAACTCTTTTGGTTATTTTGTTGGCAAAGTCCCTAATCTCTACTTGTTTAACAATAAGCTCTCAGGTAAACCATTTTTTAATTTCTCTAATATACTTTTAATCAAATATATATTATGTCAGATAATCCTAGAACTAGCCAATAAATATTTTTTAGTGGGATTTAAAATAATAGTTATATTTTAAAATAATATAATATTTAAAAAATTTCATTACAGGAAAAATACCAGAATCGTTGTCAAAATACGACTTCAACGCAGTGGATTTGTCGGGAAATGGTTTCATCGGAGATGGTTCGATGTTCTTTGGTCGGAACAAAACAACAATACGAGTGGATCTGTCGAGAAACATGTTTCAGTTCGATCTCTCCAAAGTTAAGTTCGCAAGGAGCATAGTTTCGTTGGATCTGAGCCATAACCGGATCTTTGGTAAGCTCCCACGTCAGCTGACTAAGCTACGTCTTGAACATTTCGACGTGAGCTATAATCGTTTGTGTGGAAAAATCCCACGTGGCGGTCTCCTTCAGACCTTTGAACCTTCTGTATTCTCTCACAACCTTTGCCTTTGTGGGCCCCCACTTCAGGGTTGCTGATTTGGTTTAATGGCGGAAGAATAATAATTATTTTAATTAATGATGTGTTAATCATCACTGCCTACTACTATGTTAACTCTTTCAATAAAAATTTAATCTTAAGAAAATGGTTGAAATATCATCTCTATAACATCTATGTAGTTCTAAAACATGCGTCTCGTTAATAGTTAAAAATCAAATGTTAAAAAGTTTAATTAATAATCCTTAACTGGGCCGGCATTACAATTCTTATTGGGCCTATAAGTTCTAAGTATCAAAACGAATCGTTTTGTCTCTAAAACGACTGTTCGGCGATTCCGACGCGATCCCATCCGAGTCCCGGCGAAATCGGTCGTAACACTGTGCTTTTCGCTTTTAAGAAGATCGTTTCTCTCGAGAGGATAACAAAATTTCGTTTCTTCTTATCAAATTCATTCAATTTCTCGTTTCACGGAAAGCACGTCGAACCCTTTAACCTGTAATTGCTTTTCGCTGGTGAAGTTTCGATCCGAGCTTTTTAAGGTTTCGTATCTGAATCTGTGGAGAAGACAAACCCTATTGTGGGGGGGTTTTCCTCAAGGTTCTGAAAATAGAGGTATGTATAACGTTTGTATCACTTTTGAAACTTATTCGAGCCATTAGGGCATTAAGCGCTCGATGATGAATCTTGAGCTAGCTTATCAGCTATTTGAGCTATCTGGCTATTCAGGGTCTTGCCTACTCCAACATTTTTTAGCTAGTTTTAGACATGTGATTTTGAAAGAGGGTTTAGGGAATGGTTAACTAAGGTTAGGGTTTAGAGTTTCGAAGAAAGTGTTCAGCTTTTCTTAATTTATTGAATGGAGAAATTATGTTGTCTTGGTTATACTGCTTTAGCCTTACCTTCAAGTTATTTTAGCTGTGGGGTTGCTTCCAAGTAGTTCTACCAAAGAAGAATTGTGTCGATTTGTACAAAAATAAGTGTTTTCCCTTTATTTCTATTTGTACTTAATCCTATTCTAGAGTTCTTCTGTAATAAGCTGATAACTTCACTGTATCTGTCTATTATCTTTCCTTCTGATTCAAAATTTATAAAATTTCTTACTCTACGCTATCTCCTGGGAGAAGATAAGATACACAGGATTCTTTGCTAAATATTAAAGTTATCCTGCCTTTCTAGTTTATAGGTACCTTCTCGCTGTTCTCGTAGGGTTAGAGATGTTATTGCTTACATTGTCTAGATTTTTCCTACCAAAAGTTTCAATTCTGTGTTGGTTAGAGACTTCCCTTATATAAGGTAGTGATTGGACCTTAGCTCTTGGAAAAAAACATTTTTATTTCTTAACGTATATGTTACACTATTTGTAGATGTATGTATTAGTCGCAGCATCTTGGGAATGGTAGAACATCTCTAGTCTGATTATGAGTCCAGTTTTATACTCGTGAAAGAATTTTGATAAGTAGTAGCACCATCCTTTTAAACCAACATAAATGTTTAGTCTATATCTGAATTTTCTAGCTATTTAAAGTACTGATGGGTATGTGTTTCCCATATGACAGTAAAAATTTAAGGGACATCTTTCATCTGAATGGGAAGTCTTTTAAATTAAAATACATAGCAACATGGAATCACAAATTCATCAATTTGAGCAGGAAGCATATACTGCTGTTTTAAGGGCTTTTAAAGCACAGTCTGATGCAATTTCTTGGGTACTCTCTACCCTGTTCCTCTTTTGGTTTGATTGGGTTATTCTCACTGTTCTGTCAGTGTCATAGCTAAATCTCTGATTCTATTGGTTGTAACTTTTCCAAACTTTAGGAAAAAGAAAGCTTGATAACAGAATTACGTAAAGAATTGAGAGTATCTGATGATGAACATCGAGAGCTTCTGAACAGGGTCAATAAGGATGAGACTATCCAAAGGATAAGGTCAGATTGCGTACTTGCATCAACAGAAACAAAACACTAACATATCTTGAATTCTGTGTATTTAAATATATCTTCTATCATGAAACTATACTAGAGATTGGAGACAGGGAGGCGGAAGCCAAGGTACTAGACATACAACTATTCAGTCCTTTGATGTTGTTCCTAGTCCCACTTTCTCAGCTTCCCGAAAGAAACAGAAAACATTTCAATCTGTAAGTCTTATGTTCTAGTTGTATTTGAACCAAGTATGATTCTTCTGTTCTCTCGTCTGTTTACATCCGTTTTGCTGTTTAATGTTATTTCTTGACCAATGATCTGTGTTATGCATACAGTATCATCCTTCAATTGTTGCACCTGGAAATAGGTCATTCAATAATCGTGTGGTATCCAGTAGCATATCAGCCAATGAATCTGCGGAAAGTCTTATCGGGAGAAAAGTATGGACAAAATGGCCTGAAGATAATTACTTCTATGAAGCAATTATAACACAGTACAATGCAGATGAGGTAGAGAGATGCTTTGTTATGACTTCCAGTTTTTCTAGAAGCCTAAGATAGTTATTGGTTTTATTGCATATCTAACATTTGAACATTGTTTTAAGTCTTTTGCCATTTAAACACTTTTTATATTCCTCACAGGGTCGACATGCTTTGGTGTATGATATAAACACAGCAAATGAGACTTGGGAATGGGTTGATCTCAAGGAGGTAAGCATCATCACAAAGATTATGTTAATAGCCTGTGCATGTTGTTACATCTTGAGTTTTACATGATGATGATCAGAGATGGCATTGTTTTTGTAGATTCCACCGGAAGATATAAGGTGGAATGGAGAGGAGAGTGGGGTAGGTTCAAATATTGGGAATCTAAGTGGATCATTTCTTGGCGACCGAAGAGGCCAAATCCATGGTGGTAGAGGGAGAGGACCAAGAATTCATCAACCGAGAAGAGAACTTGTAGCAGCACCTACACAACAGAATGGTGGTCGAAGAGCTTTATCTGATGATATTGAATTGTTCAACACAGACTCACTTGTGAAGGAGGTAAGTTTTGCTATCTGTTGTGTACCCATTAAGCTCAATTCATATTCTAACATCAAAGTTTTGTTTTAAGGTTGAGAGAGTTTTTGATTCTACTCGTCCTGACCCTCTAGAGCTTGATAGGGCAAAGAAAATGCTCAAGGTTTGAGATTAATACTTATTGCTGGTTGTGTATAATATAAATGTTGTGATCAGAGAATTTAATATAACAAGTATGGTGATGCAGGAACATGAACAGGCACTTATTGCTGCCATTGCAAGGCTTGCTGATACTTCTGATGGCGAAATCGGTAATAATAACAAAAGCATGCTTTGTTACATTAACAATCTCAGGATAATCTTGATATTTACAATTTCAGTTTTTGTGCTCTGATGATAATATAAAGGCTCATTACTACAACAAGCTAGAAACTTCAATAGTCTTTGTAACCTGTAAACATATGAATTAGCTTTAAATATATGGTCTTGTCGAAACTCAGATTATGATTTGACCTTTTTTTGTTTATACTGCTTGTAACTCATCAGCAGATGGAGATCCACCATATTCTCATGATCATCCAATGGCACTGGGGTGATGGAACAGCTGTTTGTTGTTTGTTGTTACTTCAGGATATGGTCTTTGATCAACCCAAAGGACTCTGGATTATAAAAAGAAAAGGAAACGCTCAGTTCATCTGAGGTTGGTCAGAATATGGAGATGGTGAGTCCATATTCAGAGTATGAAAAAATTCCGGTTAGGGAATTGGAAGGTAGGATTTGGCATTGTAAGCACAAGTATTTGTTTAGAGAGTCTAACCTTTGACTATGATTGACCATGTAAATGCTCGTGAGTTTTTTTTCACCACTAAGGGTTAATTAGACCTACCATGAAAATCCAAACATGTGTTGCATAATAACATTCATGGTATTAAAGATAAGACCAAATTGAGAGATGGATTATGAGAGCAGCTTTCAAGAGTTAAAATGGTTTGAAGCAAACAAATGAAACCAATCAATCATATGAGAGTTGCAAAATGCAAATACCTTTTTTATTATGTAGCTGATGCAGTTCATCTTCTTCAATCTGGAATGTTGATTGATGTTATCATTGTTTGGGGAGATTTTACAACACAGTTTGGTGCGATAACGTTGTAATCCCTATAAGTTCCTGAGATTTGAAGGTTCTAGACTTACTTGAGATGATACAACAACACAACAGCCTAACAATACAAAGCCATAGCTGGAATTTTATTATACCTGGAGGAGGAGACATAGAACAACGCATAAGAGATTGAAGGGATCTGGTTTCACTAGATTTCATCATGTAAGCTGATAAATCGCAAGATTGGAAGCCTTATCATGTTAATCGGATTAATGGTGAAGAAGAAGATGATGATGATCGGAGATGATGCGATTGGTAATCATCGTCTCACAGGGGCAGATACAAAGGGAAGATGTCGTCAATGCAAAGAAGGCAACGTCTTCTCCTTTTTTTCTTGCAATTTACAAAATAAATTATCCTTTTATTATAATAATAAAAACTGTTTACGAAAATAAATTTGATAGGTTAAACTTTTTTTTGATAATTCAAATTTGAATAAAAATATTGTAAACAATACTCACTATCAACAAGGACATTTCGGTTTACATTTTAAATTGTACAATGGTCCACTCCGGTTCAACTTTCGAATAAAATACCAGAAAATAGTGAAAAAAAACTAAAGAAGGAAAATCTCACTTTTTCCATCGACGGCAACCAAAAACCACCTTAGGGCTAAGGTTTATCCTCTCTATTCCGATTTGGATTTCTCTTCTCATATTCGTTCTTCATTCGCCCTCTAGAATCTAAGGTTTCAATTTCGGCTTTCGTAGTTTGACATGGATGTTCCTAAGAGAGGATGGCCTGAAGCTGGCTCATTCAACTCCAATGGCGGCGGATTGAAGAAGTTTAAGCAAGGTTAGTTATTAGTATTCAATCTAGTTATGTACCGTTCTTTTTAATTTATATGCTTTAAGGTTTAAAATCCGAGATCTTAACTTCTACTTTGCTCACTTATCTTATTTAATAAACTAGACTACTGCTTAAAGTAGTGACATTTTTATCTTATGTAAATCTAAATCTCATTGAATATTCAGCTGAGTGATGATTGATCAGCTCTTCAAAAGTCTCACTTTAGTGCAATCATTAGAAAAGGTGGAGTCAGTTCTAAACAGATATGTCGCCAAACAGGGGCAAAGCTATCGATTAAAGATCATGAGAGAGACCCGAACCTTAAGAGTATTGAGCTTGAAGGAACATTTGAACAGATCAATGAAGCGAGTGCAATGGTAAGAGATCTGATTGGGAGGCTTAATTCAGCAGCTAAGAAACCACCTGGTGGCATATGTTCTGAAGGGAAACCACATCCAGGGAGCAACTACAAGACGAAGATGTGTGAAAGATTCTCTAATGAAACTGTACATTTGGTGATAGATGTCACTTTGCACATGGTGAAGCAGAGCTACAATCGGTTAGTTGCTCAGAGTAAGAGAATCTACTGGTAAAACAGGTCTTGTCTTTTTGTCTTGGTCATGACTCATGAGAATACAACGTTAGTTTCATTGTCATTTGTAAGTTTTCTTCAACTGGTTAGGATTCTATGCTGCCTTTTTTATTACATAGTCTTGTTTCCTCAGTTATGTCAAATGTGACTCATATATAATCTCGATTTAGCTAAGAATTAGATCCGTTTTTATTGGTAAATGTGAATAAATTAAATTTGTGTTGTTTGATAAGATTATTTATTTTCTTAATACAAATATATTATTTGATTTTTTATGGAACTATTAAAATGTGGAATCCAAACCACCACGTCGTCACATATAGAAATCATCAAATATAGAAACTTTTGATTTATAAAAAAAACAAGAAATAATAGTTTTTATTTTTCAAGTGGCAAGAGAAAACAAAATTACCAACAACACATATGTATATGTATTATAAAATTATTAATTTCTTATAAGTGTTTCTTAAAATCAGTCACTGATAGTGATAATAATAATTGAAAAAGAAAATCATGGTTGGTGATGATATTAAATAAATGTTCAAAATTAAGATGCGTCGTTAGAATTGTAAGACAAAAACAAAACTCTCAATTACTTAATTAATTACTACTAGTCACCGGCTAATTGTTTTGCGTCTGCCAACTAATTAAGTGATTAAAATATAGATTACGCATGAATCTATTATCAAAGTACATTATCACGTGGCCACCATCACTAATGTCTGAAGCTTTTCACGTGATAGAAGAAGCCAAACCTAAAAGCTCTCTTTCCACAGTGTAACCCCCGCC
>KE157727.1:25670-66379 GCA_000411055.1 Leavenworthia alabamica
TCATCCTTTTTAATGAGGTAAATGAAAATCATATACTAAAAATAATTATGAATTTCCTAAAAATAATTATTAAAATATCAGATATTATTTTTTTGTTAGATATTTTGAATATAAGAAAATATAAAAAAATAAGAGAAGAGTAAAGAAAAGAGGGGCCCAGTTTAAAAAGGAGAGATGTCATCATCTCTCCCGACCCACGGCCCGTCCACTTAAAAAGCCTGTTGCATCTGACCAGAGGCATTCACAACAGAGAGAGAGAGAGAGAGAGAGATTCTGCGGAGGAGCTTCTTTCTCGTAGGGTACATCGTTATCAACGTAATCTCTCCCTACTTTAGCTCCTCAGGTTCATTTCTTCTCATTTCCGATTTGATTTTATCCTTTTGCTTTCTTATCAATTTCTGAGGTCTGTATGTTTTGTTACCTCTCTATCATTTCACGTTTAAATCGATAGATCTGCACTTGTTTCTTACATTTAACATTAGATCTGGTTTTGATTCTATGTTTTTGTTTGGTTGAATGAATTTGATTATGTTTTTCATATAATGACTTCTCATTCTTGCTTAGCATCATTTTTTTTTGTTTTTTTTCAATAATGATGTGCTTTGACTATCTTTTAATATCTTTGTTATTATTATATTCGTTTTTTTTGCTGGGTTGGTGAAATAGAAAATCACCAGAAATTTTTCTATCAGTCTTTAAAAAAAAATACCAAATCGTTTTTTGCTCGAGTTTTTAGATCTGGAAATGGTTAAATATAAAAGCTGTGTTATATATTCAATTTAATTTGCTAGCTATGTTTGACCTGTTCCTATTGGGTCTTGGTAACATAATTACGTTTATAAATGATGATGATGATGATGATGATGATGATAAGACTAAATCATCCTCGTAAAATTGGATTTATTGTGTTATTCTGATCAGATGCTTTCTTCATAGATTATTAGATTCAGACGAATGCGTTTACATGAGGAATTGATCATATTTAGATCCCTGACATAAAAGAAAAGAAAAAAAACTGTCTAAATCTTATGTTATGTGTCTACATCTTATGTTAAGTGTCTAAATCTTATGTGATGATGTCGACAAAGTCCGGTGGTTCTATATCGCGTTTCATTTGTTTTTTCTTTTGCTTTTTTTGTCAACTTGCTGCTAACCAAGTTAAATTCTGATTTTGATTGAAAATTACATTAAGAAGAAATTGTTAACTTACAAGAAACAGATGTTATGTGAGCTGTCTTTATCAAAATCTTATTACTTGTAGTTGTGTTTCATTCTCAACACTATTACAAACTCGTTTCTTTGTCATCTTCTTCTAAATACATTTTCTTGATTTTTTTTTGCTTCTTTGTCTTCTTCAGAAACATGGGTGCAGGTGGAAGAATGCCGCTTCCTTCTTCTTCTAAGAAGTCAGAAACTGAAACCCTAAATCGTGTGCCTTGTGATAAACCACCTTTCACAGTTGGAGATCTCAAGAAAGCAATCCCACCTCATTGTTTCAAACGCTCGATCCCTCGCTCTTTCTCTTACCTTATCACTGACATCATTATAGCTTCATGCTTTTACTACGTTGCTACTAATTACTTCTCTCTTATCCCTACACCTTTCTCTTACTTGGCTTGGCCACTCTATTGGGCTTGTCAAGGTTGTGTTCTTACTGGTGTTTGGGTTATAGCTCATGAATGTGGTCACCATGCTTTCAGTGATTACCAGTGGCTCGATGATACTGTTGGTCTTATCTTTCATTCCTTCCTCCTTGTTCCTTACTTCTCCTGGAAATATAGCCATCGTCGTCACCATTCCAACACTGGTTCTCTCGAAAGAGATGAAGTGTTTGTCCCTAAGCAGAAATCAGCTATCAAGTGGTATGGCAAATACCTTAACAACCCTCTTGGCCGCACTGTGATGTTAACCATCCAGTTTACCCTAGGCTGGCCCTTGTACTTAGCCTGCAACGTATCAGGCCGACCGTACGATGGTTTCGCTAGCCATTTCTTCCCGAACGCACCCATCTACAACGACCGTGAACGTCTCCAGATATACATCTCAGATGCTGGTATTCTCGCAGTCTGTTACGGTCTTTACCGTTACGCCGCTGTTCAAGGAGTGACCTCGATGTTGTTCCTCTACGGAGTACCTCTTCTGATAGTTAATTTTTTCCTCGTCTTGATCACTTACTTGCAACACACTCATCCCTCGTTACCTCACTACGATTCATCCGAGTGGGATTGGTTAAGGGGAGCTTTGGCTACTGTAGACAGAGACTACGGAATCTTGAACAAGGTGTTCCATAACATCACAGACACACATGTAGCACATCATCTGTTCTCAACAATGCCTCATTATAACGCAATGGAAGCTACAAAGGCAATTAAGCCAATCCTAGGAGACTATTATCAGTTCGATGGAACACCATGGATTAAGGCAATGTGGAGGGAAGCAAAGGAGTGTATCTATGTAGAACCAGACAGGGAAGGTGATAAGAAAGGTGTGTACTGGTATAACAATAAGTTATGATGATGTTGGTGAAAGAACAAAGAAGAAATAGTCAACCTTGGGCTTGTTTGGGTTGCCTTTGTTTAAGAAGCTATGTTATTGTTTCAATAATATTATTGTCCATTTTGTTGTGTTATGACATTTTGGCTAAGTATGTGATGTTGGAATTTAATGTTCAAATGTTGTCTGTATTGTGTTCTTCACATTGCTGTTTTGTTGGGATCGTAGAAATGTGACTTTACTTTCGGACAATCAAAGCCTTATACTACATAATTTTTTTATAAAAAAATGTGATTAATATTTAATGTTTCGGTTTAATTAGGGATTAGAGTTTAATATTTATAGTTATGATTTAGTATTTACTATTTAAGATTTAGAATTATTGATTTAAAAATTAAAATTTAGTATTTAAGTTTAGTGTTGTTTAAGATAATTGCCCAAAAATATATAGTATTCTATTGTATGATTAAAAAAACACAAAACAGAGAAAACAGCAATAAATAAATATGATGAGTAGAAAAAAACAAAAGAATATTATTGTAATAAAGTCCATGACCAATGCTTTCATTCCTTAGAAGCATTTCCTGTGAACTATAGATGGCCCTGCCTCATCATACTCAGCCTTTGCTATCCACATCTACATTTCAACATTATATAATCATCATCATAATCAACTTACCAACAAAAAACAACACACACTTGTTTCCATCTAAAGAAAAATGTTACCTGTTGGAAAGTACTTAATGATGCTAAAATAGATCCACCAATCCAAACACTATACTTCCTCTCAGGTGGAGCAACCACTTTAATCTTCATACTACTTGGAGCCAAAGCAGTAATCTCTTTACTCATCCTATCACCAATCCCAGTAAACATTGTAGTTCCACCACTAAGCACTATGTTTCCATACAAATCTTTCCTAATATCAACATCACATTTCATGATTGAATTATAAGTTGTTTCATGAATACCAGCAGCTTCCATTCCAATCAAAGATGGTTGGAACAAAACTTCAGGACAACGGAATCTTTCTCCTCCAATGGTAATAACTTGTCCATCAGGTAACTCATAACTCTTTTCAACAGATGATGTTGTGTTTGCTGTCTCCATCTCTTTCTCATAGTCAAGTGCTATATAAGCAAGTTTCTCTTTCACATCTCTAACAATCTCACGTTCAGCTGAGGTAGTGAATGAGTAGCCACGCTCTGTTAAGATCTTCATTAGGTAATCAGTAAGGTCACGTCCTGCTAAGTCTAAACGTAGAATAGCATGTGGAAGAGCATAGCCTTCATAGATTGGAACAGTATGACTCACACCATCACCAGAGTCCAAAACAATACCTAAAAAAAGTAAACAAGACAATGAACAAGAAGAGGAATCTGAAGCTGAAGAAGAAGAAGATCATTGTTGATTACCAGTAGTACGACCACTAGCGTAAAGAGAAAGAACAGCTTGAATAGCAACATACATAGCAGGAGTATTGAAGGTTTCAAACATAATCTGAGTCATTTTCTCACGATTAGCTTTAGGGTTAAGAGGAGCTTCAGTAAGAAGAACAGGGTGTTCTTCAGGAGCAACACGAAGCTCATTGAAGAAAGTATGATGCCAAATCTTCTCCATATCATCCCAATTACTAACAATACCATGTTCAATTGGATATTTCAATGTTAAGATACCTCTCTTTGATTGAGCTTCATCACCAACATAAGCATCTTTTTGACCCATACCAACCATTACACCTGTGTGACGAGGACGACCTACTATGCTTGGGAATACAGCTCTTGGTGCATCATCTCCAGCAAATCCAGCCTAATAATTTACATCATAACCATTGCAGCAACAAAAATCAAGATTAAATGTTTTAAGATTAAATTTTACCTTAACCATTCCGGTTCCATTATCACAAACAAGAGGTTGAATGTCTTCTCCATCTGCCATTTTTTATGTTTCTGCAAATTTGATTCTGATTTTGTAATTAATAATGTAACGATCTCTTCAAAAGATAATTAAATTGAAAAAGCTCTCAATTAACGTTATGAATATATACTAATGAACGAAATGTAATAATACACAGAATCTTTGTGATATTGAAAAATTCGATGAACAATTCTGGGAATGTTAATTACCTTAGTTGTTTGGGAGATCTCAGATGAAAAAAACAAGGATGTGTGTATGGCTTGAGAGAGAGAAAAAAATGGAGTGAATGAAGAATATATGTGAACATAAGTTTAAAAAGGAGTAAAAAACGCCTATAATATGGTGGAGAAGATCTCAGCCGTTTATTTTGAATCTCTTGAACTAAGGAGAACCACACGACGAGTCATGTTGATGTTGGATTTAGCTCTCTCTCTTTCAAGGAGAGTATCTTAATGGGCTTAATAAATACTTTTCCAGCCCATTACTGCTTCTCAACTTTTATGATATATGGGCTTTTAATGGCCTATTAATGTGTTTCTTAAGTGTTGTTGATATTTTTAGTTTTTGCTTAAGTTGGAATTAAAAGAGTCAGTGTCAGGATCAAACAAAAACAATGGAGAGATCCATTTCCATGGATACTCGATTCGATAACGAACTTCTTAATGATCGGAGCAGCGACGTCGGATATACTTCTAATGATCGGAGGTTTTCTTACTCCCGTTCCTTTCAGCAATCACAAGGTCCACGAACGCCGGCAGCTAAGCCTTTTCTCGATAGGACGGTCTCGAGCATCGATATGCCGTTGGAGATATATTCCATTGACGGGAATGATATGTTTTTTGAGGAAGGGAAAGAAGCAGATATAGGAAAAGTGTCTGTTTTGCAAATGGTTTGGGAGATTATTAGGAAACTAAGAAGTGGAAATAGACAGATGAAGAAGCTGTCTCTGTTGATTTCACTTAATGTGGTGTACTCTACTGCAGAGCTCTTTATAGGTCTTGTCACTGGGCGTGTTGGTATGATATTGTTTCAGTTATTATTTTTGTTTTTTGATGATATTGAATCTATCTTTGTAAGCAGTTGTAGTAGTTACTTGAGAGTTTTTGATATTCTTGTTGAGTGAGAGACTTGGATGTCTTGAAGAACTGTAATTTTACATCCTTACTATAAGCAGCGATAAAGAATAGAAATACAAATGAAATATGACAGCTAAATCTGCAAATTTTAGGCTAAAGTCTTAAGTTGATATCATGTAAGCTATGAATCTAAAAGTCAGAGGTAGTAGATTCTACGTGTTTTGAAGACTTGATTATGGAGCTTTAATATCTGTTTTTTGGTTGAGGTTGAGTCATACTAATAAGAGTTTCACAAGTGATTACAAAATCTTTTGTTTCTGCTGTCCCATTTTGTTAAATTCCGTTTTGCTCAATGCAGTAATTGGTATATGTCAAAATTGGTTTGTTTAAGGTCATGATGGTCTGTGGTCATTTTTCCGTATCTACTAACTCTGTTGCTCTTTTGTTATTGTTTTATTGACTTTACAGGTTTGGTTTCTGATGCATTCCATCTGACATTTGGTTGTGGTCTCTTGACATTTTCTTTATTTGCAATGGCAATTTCAAGGAAGAAGCCTGATCATGCTTACTCATATGGGTGAGATAAAAGTACATTGATAGCCTCAGTTGGTGAATCTATAAGTAGGTCGGGATGGTGGTAGACTGGTAGTTCACATTTCACATTTGACTGCTTAATTATTCAAATTCTTTATTCTTATTTTTTTCTCTGGATCTGGACTAGTTGTAGATGTGGGGGTTACTAAGGTCTTGTTCCTTAAAAAGTATAACCTTTGTTGTTGTAGTAAGAGACAATTTTGTCGACTGAAATTGAAAAACTTGTCTGTATGATCTCTTTTGCTGTTGAGCCTGCAATGATATAATGCTTAATTGGTAATAATTTAGGCATACCCTTTTTTTCCCCCAGGTACAAAAGACTAGAAGTTTTATCGGCTTTCACTAATGCTGTAAGTATGTTCTTCACGTGTTTTGGATGTCTTTCCCAGCTTTACTTTGAGGCTGTAAAGGCTTCTGTGTCATGTAATAAAACAGGTTTTAGTATTGCACAGATAAGTAAGTGTTGAGAGCTTGACTCAGTGTTAGTACTCTTTCGTTTTCTGTTGCTGATAGAATAGTGTAATTTTACTGGTCGTTGTTAAAAAAGTTGGGTTTACATACATTTTGGGGACTTCTCTTTCCTTTTTGCCTTCATCCTCTGTAGTTTATCTTTTCGGTTATCACTTTGATATGTTTAATATTTGTCATATATGTAGGCAGCTGTTCCTTATGTTCATGTCATTCTCCTTAGCTGTGGAAGCTCTTCATGCATTTATACAAGATGAATCAGAGCACAAGTAAGTTGAGTTTCTAGATATTTTTCTGGCATTTGCTAAGTTTACACAACTGTTTCCCATGCTCCTTTTTATCAGTATGATTTATAGATATCTCCTTTTATGTAGGCATTATTTGATCGTATCAGCGGTAACAAATCTGCTTGTGAACCTTCTAGGTATTTGGTTCTTCCGGAATTATGCTCGTGTCAATATTGGTATGTATTCCCCTGCCTGCCTTATATACATTCTTAAGTTTTGGTCAGACTTGTATGGATTGGAGCTTATACGCTGCTTTAAATCCAAAGAAGTAAGGTTGTTTGGTTAAGATAGAGTTAGTACAAGGATTAGTTGAAATACAGAGAGAGCATGTCATGATAGCAAATTATCTGGCCAGACAATTTGTTGCTTCTTGAAATTTCTTGTTCCCTGTATAAATATTCCATTTTTTCTTACATTCACAATATGCTGCAGTCTACAGAAAAGCAGAAGATATGAATTACCACTCCGTTTGCTTACACGTCATAGCAGATTCCATCCGCAGGTGTTAAATCTCTCTGCTTTTCTTTACCTCTAGCATTTATGTACAACCAACCTGATATTTTCTTTGCTGCTGTATTTTCAGTGCAGGTTTGATATTGGCATCTTGGCTCCTGTCTCTCGGGTAATGCTCGCTTCCTTTGAAGGAGTTAAATGAATAAATGTGTCTTGTTGCTTGATCTTTTACATTTTCCTTTTGTTATTCCAGGGTTGAAAATGCAGAGGTCCTATGTTTAGGATTGGTATCAGTTACAGTGTTTATGCTTGTTATGCCACTCTTTAAAACCACTGGAGGTGTCTTGCTTCAGATGGCACCCCCAAACATACCTTCGTCTGCATTAAGCAAATGCTTACGACAGGTTCACTCATAAATTCTTTCCCTTAAGTGTACATATTTCCAATACTTGATCAAAGCCGGGCTTCTCTACAACTCTCTTTATGTACAGATTACATCTCACGAAGATGTGGTGGAGGTTTTACAGGCACGTTTCTGGGAGGTTGTGCCTGGTCACACTGTTGGGTCACTCAGACTCCAGGTACTTGCTTCTTTCTTGTTTTCATATCGGTTAAAATATGAGCTCATACTAGTAATGGAAATGAATGGGATTGTTATATTGGTATCGGAGTTAGGTGAAGAGTGGAATAGATGAAAGGTCATTACTGCAATATGTGTATGATGTATACCATGATTTGGGTGTACAAGACTTGACCCTGCAAACTGATTACACCTAAGCTACATCTGCCTCTTCTTTGTTTTTGACTATACCATAGAAAAATATTTCTTGGTTTCAAGTTATGACTTTATTGTTGCAATCTTATTTTTTCTGTTTTCCATTTTTGAGCCGTTTGAAATTTCAACCACAGGACCACAACCTTTGTATCATTCAAATTTTGGCTCATGGTATGCAAATTAAACCAGCCTAGCATGTGATTAGTGTTTTTAAATATATTAATGGTAAAAAATACACAAAAATGACATGGACATATGTTATTATGTCCCTTTGGTAGCAAGATTTCTCTCACGTGTAAAAGTTGACATTCTCATGGTTCCTCCACCTGCACAATTTTGAACACATTGTCATTATTTTCAAAGAAAGATTACAAATTTATTCCAAGGAAAAAGAACTAGTACCTCCTCCGTTTTTGTCAGATCGTTTACGGCTACGCCAGAGAAGCCGAATAGGAGTGCCAGCAAAGCCTGCATCAGTGCGTAGTTGCTTCTCCATATATCTTCTGTACGTATCCGAAAACAGCTTTGCATCGTTTACAAAGAAAACAAACGTTGGTGGCCTTATTGCTGCCTGCAATTTATACATCCATTTTGATTACAAACAAAAACCAAAAGCCTCAATAATAAAACATTGGGAGATAATATTATTATTATTATTACCTGAGTGCAATAGTAAACACGGCCACGCTTGCCACCTCTGGTTCTTGGAGGGGATTTAAATGCAACAGCTTCTCTTATCACTTGGTTCAATATGGCTGTACTAAGTCTTCTTGATCTCTCCTTTTGAACCGTTGCAGCAGCAACCACAATACTACAATTTTCATATCCAGAATATTTAGTTAAAAAAACCAAACCAGAGTGTAAGATTGGAAAAATAGTTTCTTAATGAGACCTTACTTGTCAACACTATGGCCAGTAATTGCAGTTGAATAGACAATAGGTGCCCATTTGAGGGAACGGAGCTTCTCCCGAACATCTTCCTCGTAATGTGCTGCAGTCTGTTGGTTTTTGTTTGGTATTGTATCCCATTTGTTTACAACTACAAGACATCCTTTGCCTTCTCTTTCTATTCTTTCTGCAATCTTCAGATCCTGATTAAGGAACCAGAAGAAGATCAAATTCATATGAATAGCAAGGTTATTAATCATAACAGATATTAGAAATAGTTTCCCTTGGTTGGTGATTTCTGCTATTGAATCATTGTGACATTCTAAAACTATGTTGTTATGACTATAATTATACTAGTGAGATACCTGCTCTGTTATGCATGCCATGGCTTCGATGACAAGAGCAACAACATCAGAACGACGAATTGCCCGGAATGCACGATTCACTGACATGGCCTCTGTAGTGCTACCTGATGAAGCAACAGATGATTTTTTCCTGATCCCAGCTGTATCTATAAGCTGAAATTTCTGCAACATAGTTTATAATACTATTCAGAGTGATGTGAATGAGTTGGTGGGGCCACCAATCAGGGTTCAAAAAGAATTCAACTTAGAAAATGCTAATAAATGATAGCCTAATGAACCTCTTAATGCAAACACTCATATGCTTAGAGTTGACTTGTAAATCGCATAAAATAGATGCCAATTCGCGTAGAGTGCAAAGGCGAGAACTTCAGAACGAATTTCAAACATCATAGATGCCTTTTATTGGAATTTTCACCAGAAGAAAATTGAACTAACCTCTCCATCTGGTCCAGTAAATTCTGCATCTATAGCATCACGCGTAGTGCCACTAACAGGGCTAACAATTGTTCTATCCTCCCTGACAAGTGCATTTAAAATGCTACTTTTGCCAACATTTGGCCGACCAATAATTGCAATGGCAGGAATGTAGTTTTCTTCTTCCTCCTCTTGCATGTTATCCATGATCTTGAAAAAAAACATGAAACCATATGATGTAAGTAAAGGCTTTGATATCTGCTTTGTCCATATTAAGTCTATATTAAGTCTAGAACAGCAGTCATTTATTGAAAGAAAGAAACTTCAATACAAACCTCGAGTTTGTCTAGCCCAGAACAAACAAGATCAAGTAGCTCTCCTGTTCCAGTTCCCGACAATGCAGAAATAGGGATAGGTGAATACCTGTAAAGTCCATCATGATATCCACGTTAAATCCATTCCATGTACTTTGTAAATGGAAACACAAATAAAGGCAGAGAAGCAAAGTAACCAAAATGTTTAGTATTGCGTATATAGTCACTACTTTTTTTCCAGTACGTTTTTACATCCCCAACAAAAACTTCTGCACAAATATGATTCTGAAGTAGGATGAAAGTTAATTTACCCCAAAGACCAAAATTCTGATGCCTGCATGAGTCCTTTACGAGGTGATTCACATTTGTTCACTGCGAGAATGATATATTTATCCGAGTAGTACTTCCTCAACCAGTCTGCAATTTCTACATCAGCACCTGTCAGCCCTGCCTGTGTATTGAGTACCAATATAACCATCATAAATAAAACATGTGACATGATAGCCAAGAAACAACACAAATGAGATTTACACTAGAAGAATTAAGAAATCTAACTTGATATAATATTTTATTAGATACAGATACAGTCACAGCTATATCTGAGCAGTGGGTAGTATCTTCCACTAAACATGAAAATTCTTTAGGATATATCGTCTACATCGAATTCATACCCAATTCATATACTAAGAAAAATAAAACAGAAGCAAAGGACTTCGCTTTCTGCAGGAAAATCTAAGGCCTAACAGGAAGAAAGCCAGAGACTGGAAAGTAAAGGAGATAGAAGATAAGGACAGAACCTGGCCATCAACGACGAAAACAATAACAGCGGATTCTTCAACAGCTGCTGTAGCTTGTTTCTCAATCATGGAAGGCATCCTTGCAACAGCTGCCTCTCTAGAGCTTAATGGAATACCTTCCATGCCAATGGTGGTTGATACATTGAGCTCTTCCATCACACCAGATGGTGATTTTGAAACAGTCATAACACCTCCTGTGTCTACCACCACAAATTCTTGATCACCCCAATACGACCTACCATACAATCGATCCCTAGTAACTCCAGGTTCATCCACTACAATAGCTTTATTCTCCTGAAAATGCATCATTGTTAAGAACAACTTGAACAAAACAAAAAACTAAAATAACCAGCAAAACTAACCCCAACAAGGCGGTTGAACAATGCAGATTTGCCGACATTAGGCCTTCCAACAATTGCAACTCTTTGGAGAAGATGCTCTGGTCTCATCTGAGTCTGGAATTGTATTATATAGTTTTGTTAGTAACCAAAGTGTTCTTGATAAGTTTCATTAAGATATCAAACACTAATACAAAACCCAGAACGAGTCTTTACTGACTTGTTTAGCTTGTCTTTTCCCTTTTCTACGAGCTTCCTTCCCCTCAATGATCTCATCCTCTGGAAACATCAAACAAGGATGATCATTCACAGTCATTAGGAGCATCAAGCAGGCCAATACATACAAATACAAATACAAACACTGGATTCTACAGATATGTAGAACACAGACAACAAAAACATTACCAAGTTTCAATTCACGAGACAAAGTAGAGGTGTAGTCCCTAACGATATCTCTCGCTTCTTTTTCAAGAACAGAGATATCAATGGAATCGTCGTCGTCGTCTTCGTTATCCGAATTATCAGCGTAGTTGTCTTCAGCAAATTCTTCAAATTCCTCGAAATCTAGCTCTTCCTTATCCAGAGTAGCTGAAACAGGGAAAGAGAACCGGGAATGCGAGTGTTGGTGAGAGTAAGAGTAAGAGAGTACGGAGGGAGGGATGAAGGATTTGATCATGGAAGAAGAAGAAGAAGAAAATGGTGTAGAAGGGAACGAAGATGATGAAATTGTAGAGGTGGATTGAATAGCGAAGAATCCTCGGGCTGTCAACGAGTCAAGTAGACTCGCCATTGTAGGCAGAGCAAAGAGAAGAAGAAGAAGAAGAAGAAGAGGGAAGAAGAAATATCCAGAGGGTTGTTTAATATCTTATCTTCTGTTTTTTTTTTAATTCGTTTCATGAATCCAGAACCGGTTCTTCCGGTTTATTCGCTGGTTCTTAATAGAACCCGATTGCTACAAACAAACCAGGTTCTTCCGGTTTAATTGCTGATTCTTAGTAGAGCCCGATTACTCGAAACAAACCATATCAAAGAGAAAAAACATGAATAATCAGATAAGCCGGTTTGAGTCCGGTTTCTTCTGTGTTATAAATAGTCTGGTTTGACACATTTACAAAATCTCAAGCCACTTGTATGAATTGGTTTTACAACGTTCACTATTCTGCTTCTCTTCTACTACACTTTCAATGGCAAATTTGAAAAGAACCATTAACTGATTCTTCATTTCCTTTCTATATGGAGAAGCATGAGAGATCCTTCACATCCAGTGTACTCAAAGCCATAACCAAACCGTATCCAAGTTCTACGAAGTGACAACTCCTATGACCTTTGAGGTTTCCATCTTCTTTTTCCACCAAGTTGGTTAAGTTTTACAAGCAACTCAGCATAGAAAATTTCGTTCCAAGAATCAGGTACTCCAGGAAGACACCAGTGACTACAATCTTGATACAACAATGGCGCTTTACTTTCTTCTTCAGATAGTTTCTGTTTCCGGTATATCGACGGGTGACCATCCTTCCTATAATCCGTTAACCTCGTAATGTTTAAATACGTAACAGGTGTTTTCATTCCCTTTAGGACTCTTTCAAGTATCTCCATTTTCAACATGTAAGGTGTTAGGTAAGTCTCGTTCTTAATTGGTTCTGTTTCATCATCACATGCCCCTCCCGCATTCCATTGCCCGCCACTACAATCAAACCAAACTAAAACTCGATTCTAGTGACTTGTAAAACCATCACAAAGATTTCAAATTTTTACCTGAAATGTGATGGGGAATAACCACGGAAGAAGACAAGTGATTTCTTTGGATTCATAGTCTTATCAATCCATCGACCCCAAGTTGTTAATGCTTTTCGAAAAGCTTCATTCACATCGAGATTTTTGTAAACATTACTCCCTTCTTGATAATAATCCTCTCTAATAAAAACCATCCAAAAAAAACAATGAGACAACGATCCCAAATCATAAACCAAAACATTTGTAGTTGTACAAAATATCAACCCTTTAGAAGTTTTCTCATGAGTCCACCAATGTCCAGTATTGAATACAAGAATATCAGCTCCTTTGTACTGCTCCGATGACTTCCCGACCAAATCTAACCGTAAAGTCTCCTTCTTTGTCCCATTCTTGTCTTTAACTTCCCATTCTCGAACCAAGAAAGGTGACGCATAGAATTCCACAGAGCAATTATAATCCTATACATTCCATATTACATCAAAACCAGAGAAAACAAAACAAGTAATAAGATAGTTTTTTGATTACTTACTTTGAAGACAAAAGAGTACTCAGCTTCATAACGAAACTGATGTCTTCCATGAGCTTCAAAGACTTGACTCTCATCTTTAACTGATCCTTTAAGTATACAAACCAAAGATTCCCACATGTTCCTATTTAGAGAATCTCCAACAAACACAAGTCTTCTTCCTCTTATCATCTCTAGTAATTTACTTCCATTTAACCTAATACAGATCCAATCATTAGATTATTTTATTCAACCATAGTAAAAACAAAAAAAGTAACTAGATTTCAAATTATTTACCTTGGTAAATTGCATTTTTTAGGTTTCCACTTCAGTTTTTGGAAATCAACGTCAGGTCTTCCGTTTAAGATACAGTTAAATTGTTCATCGATTAGATTACATGAACCGGGTTTGTAAAGCGGGTATGAATCGTCTTTGATCCATTCTCCTTCAAAAAACTCACAATTCTTCAGAGACTCAATTTCTCGTATCTTCTTTCTCTGTTTTATTCTCTGAGAAACAGTTGAATTGACGGTTAGATTCTCCGACAGAGGAGCTTTAACGGCTTTATGTTTGTCCAAACTTCGACAAGTACTATCATCAGTTTTGTTGTCTAGAAACGACATGTTTCTCCTTGCATGATTGGTCTGAGACTCAAAAGTGTTATTTTTAGTAAGTGAGTTTGCTGTCTCATTTCCGATGGAAAACTCAAAGGTCAAGTTTTTAATAACCGGCGTGAGATTTTCCGGCGAGGGTGTTGGTAATGTACCGGTTTTGATGAAAGTCGAATCAAGGGTCGACGGTGAAGAGTTGAAAGAACTCAAGACGCTTACATTTGTGAGAATATAAGGAGAAATGAGAGAAGTAGTGACTGTAATAGGAGAAGGACTAAAGGCTAAGAAAACAGTGAAGGCAATGAACGTTATGAAGAAGACGTAAACACAAGTTATGGTTTTTCTCAGTTTCAAAGCGGAGAAAAAGCTTTTGATTTCGACAGTAACGGAAGAGACGCCGTGAATAGGAATATGCTTGACGGATTCTGACGCCATGGTGGAGGAAGATTCTTAGCGCCTGCTATGTTCCTTGGGTCTTGGTTTTGTGTTTTTTTCAAATATAAAAATGGATTTTTTAGGATTTTAGAGGAGAGGGAAACACTTTTACTTCTAAAGACTTGAGAGAGGTGTTTGTTCGGTAAAGTGACATTTGTCTGGGAAACGTCGCTGGTGGTTTACTGAATTTTATATTTTATTTTAATATAATTAAATTAATTATCATTCAATTATATTAAAAAATACAATAAAATATATTCTTATTAAATTAAATTTATTTACTAATTTTAAAATATATCAAAAACAAATGTTATTAAATATTAATTTAATTTATTTACATTTAGAACTGATTATATTTTAAGGTAATACATTTCATAACATAAATACATCAAAAATATAATTCATTAACATTTTAGTCAAAGAGTGTTTCTACCCTTTAATCTGTTATTAAATTACGATAATGCCATTGATTTAGTGCCGAGGATCTTGACCGTTGTGATTCCTTTTCATTTGGAATGATGAGATTTGATGAATACAATAAAATGAGGAAATAGACAAATTCGCATTTATAGTCAATTATTTTGAGTAATGACGAATGAAGAAAAACATAATTGGTAAGTAGTATAGTTATGTTGTTAGAGGAAACATGAAAAAGACTGAGTAACCTTTTTTTACTCAGAAGATAAAACCAACCCTAATCGGTAGCTATAGTTTACTACACTCTTAATATTTTTTTTAAAATATAGTTTCTTAAGTTTATAATCATTTGATCATTAAGTTTCCTAAAATTTTTAAAATTATAAACTGCATTAATTTTCAGAATATCTTGGATCTGCTGTAATAAACTTAATTATCTGGTCAACCATATTTAAATCTTACTTATGTCTTTTTTGAATCTTAAAGTATAATTAAGTGCTAGTTTCAAGGTATGTGAAATTAAAACTGAAAATGCTTTAAATATTTGTATATACTGTGATCTTTTCCCATTAATTTTTTTTGTTTCATTGCTTTATTTCCTTGAAAACTTGTATATATATATATATATACAATACCAGAAACGTATGCAAAAACATAAAAATTGACAGTCCAAAAACACAATCCCTATAGAGCTAAAAGCTAACTAAACCCAAAAGAAGAGATTAGGCTGGGGAAGCAATAGACCACTCTAACATACTCATTTTTGAATTTTAATATTAATTTATGTTTATTGATATGGTGGTGTTGCTGCATGCGTATTAATAATTAAATGTTTCCCATTGAGTTTTACTAAAAAGCTGAAACTGAAATCATTTATATTTTTTGCATTGTTTTATTGATTACCACATGGCAATTCTTACAAGCTATTTCTTGACTATGTGTCAATTAAATGTTTAAAGAGTTTCTATAAACACTTATCAAACTCATATACACTAACACAAAGCAAAGTTCATAGCCAACAGATGCTGATCAATGATCACCTTGAAAGAGATTATATAAGTTCCAAGTATAATGCATCAACTAAAAGTTAAAAAAAGAACTTTAAAATCATACATTTTGCATTGTTTATTAGTTCCTCTTGATTGAATTGAAATGATAATAAACTTAGAGATACATCAATGCTGATTTTGTTTATTTTTAGAACTAAATCACATTCCAAATCCAAAAACTGCACGGATCCTATGGAAAATTAGATCTCTCCATCCTCTCTCAGTGTTTTCCACCACAGTTGCATTTCCATATCTGTAGCAGTCAACATCAATGGAGTCACATTCAACGATATATAATCACTAACTTGTGTTAAGACTCAGTCTATACACCAAGAAAATGGCAAGCATGTATATTGAGAAAGAGTTGAGGCAGTTGTGAATAAACTAAGAAAGGTTCATGATGTAGAACTCTACATCAGCATAACAGACTAAGAGTTATTTAATGGCAAAGAGATAGATGGTAGATTCAACAGATGTATGGCTGGAAATTTTAAGATTCTTTCCAATAATCATATGAGGTTTGCTCGTCGTAGATAGGAGAGTTGTATCATATACCAACCTACACACCACTCTTAAATTACAGAAGATCTCACATACACAAAATATGTCACTCATCATTTCTTAAAGCTCATTTCTTAGATTTCCATATTTCAAAGTTATAACTATGAAGAGTCCATCAACTACACAAGGCTACAATACAACAAGTGAATCAGTGGAAATCACTCGGAGCTTTCTCCACTTTATGAATTACAAAAATGTGTTAAGAGTTCAAAAACATATAAGCTCACTCTGTTTTTGCTAATCCTAAAGTTCAGAATCAAGAGCAACTCATTATAAGGAAGACTAGAAAATATCATTCCCCTAAGCAAAACTAACCTGTCTTCTTCAGGAACGTCAGTGTGAGTAAGATTGACAATGGTGACTCCTGGTTCAGGTTCCTCGAAAGTTAGCTTCACCTGAAACATCAAAGCAAACAATAAAAATCCAATACATTAACCATAATATTCGACCATTCGCAAAGAACACAATCAGTAAACTAACCGTTGAATCAAGACCATCAGGCCAGCTCCCAAATCTCCACTTCTGAACAATCAATTTGCCTTCTTGCAACTCCACATTCATTCCAGTAACAGACCCATCAAAAACACTGATCGGACCATTCACATCTCTACTAATCTTAGCATTGCTCTGTGTAAAACCTTTCCAACGATTTTCATCCATTAAGATCTCATACAAATCCTTAGCTCGACAATTAAACTTCTCAGTCATACTAATTGTCTTAAACCCTTCCTTAGTCTTCGCCTTCTTCGTCTCCTTCACTACCTTAGTCGCAGACACCACAGCCGGAGAAGCACCAGACTTTTCGACAGCCACAGTAGCTGATCCAGCTACTGCTAATTTCGGCGCAACCTTTTTCGATTCCAACTCATCCCTACACGGACCTCCTTTGGCCATAGCCTCCACAAAAACCCTAACTTTCTCCAAAATAATCGATTTCCCCTTCTTTACCATAGCCTCCTTCAATGTCTTCCCAATGGGTCCTTCATCTTTAACAGAAAACCTAATCTCAGGATCTTCATCAGCATTCTCATCGGATATATAAGGCATATCAACCAAACCATCAGCTTTCAACAGTGTCTTCCCATCAGAATCTTTAGCTTCACCTTCCCAAGATAAAGATACATTAAGCTCATACCCAGGAATGATTTTGCCCTTTCGTACATTGACATAAGCCTCTCCTTCGACCTTCTCGATCTTATTGACTTTGATGAATATATTTCCTTCGCCGGCGAGTATAACAACGTCGGAGAATTGTTTTTTGAAAAAGTTCCGAGACCATTCAAGGCAATTGGTTTCGGCCCAGTGCCAGTTATGAACGTTTGTTCCGTCTGGTCTGTCCTCTACGATCCATCGCTTGTCACCTTCACCGAACTTAGCCATGGCTGGATTAGAGAAGCTAAGCTACTACAAGAATTGAGTTTTCAGCTAGCAGTGAAGATCTCGCTGAGATTTGGGAAGCAGCAGCAGCAGCAGAAACAAGGAGAACCTTAGATTATTGAATAAGTAAGGTAAGCGAAGTCTTTAGAAAAGTTAACTTTTTTTTTTTTTTTTNAAAAATGGAGAAGATGAATAATCTAAACTAATTAATTTTGAACGCTTTAAGGGTTATTACGAGACTGGGATTTAAAAAGAATGATTGGGGCAAATGTAAAAAAATAGATAGGTATAGGGTTGAAATAGGAAATTAAAAAGTTTTCAAGCTCCCGAAAACTTTCTTAATTTAACTCTTTTGCCCACTCTTTGACTTTTCTAATCAAATCTCTCTCTACTGAGTATAACGAGTATCTCGAGAAGCGAAGAAGATAATCAATTTCATTCTCATCGCAAAAAATGGCGACAACGATACCTCTCTTCGCTTCTTTCAAATATGCTGATAGTTTAACCGTCGTCGGAATCTCCTTATGCACAGCCTTGATCTGTGAAGCCATCTCGTGGATCTTAATTTACCGTACCAGCTCATACAAATCCTTGAAATACTCCATTGACAAAGCCGCGAAGAAACTCGAGACTATGAAGACGGAGAATCCATCTTCGAAGCTAACTATAAAAAAATCAAAGACGAAGAAGATCGATCGCGTTGAAACCAGCTTGAAGGAATCAAGCCGAGATCTATCTCTCTTCAAATTCAAATCCGGCGCCGTTGTAGCTCTTGTTCTCTTCGTCGTATTCGGATTGCTTAATTCTCTCTTTGAAGGTAAAGTCGTCGCGAAGCTTCCTTTTCATCCAATCACGATTGTGAAGAAGATGAGCCACAGAGGATTAAAAGGCGATGATCCCACGGATTGCTCCATGGCTTTTCTTTATCTACTCTGTTCCATTAGCATCAGAACCAATCTTCAGAAATTTCTAGGGTTTTCTCCTCCAAGAGGAGCTGCTTCTGCTTCTGGATTGTTCCCCATGCCTGATCCCAAGACCAACTGATCACATCAAAATCAGTAATATCATCACTTTTTTTTTTTTAATTAAGAAACAGTTTCAATTATTGAATATCATCTTTTGTTTAGATTCTGATTCCATTTACATCATAAGTTGATCGAAAGAGACGACACTAGAGTCTTCTCTTCAATGAATCTTCTTTACAAAATGATCATCAATAGAGTTTTAAGTTATAAAAGGTCTCATAGACTTCACAAGCAAATACCAAAACACACTCTCTGGAATCACTGCACAAAATGTTGTCTTTGTTCTTCTCAAAACTCAAAATGATCGGTCGGTTTGTCGTGTCTCTGATAGTATAGAATCAGAGATTTCAGAATCAGCTCCTTGAGATCCTCTTAACTTAGAAACAAGAACCCACATATTAGCTAGTTCATTCTCCAAATACGCTTCTCTCTGTTTAGATTCTTCTATTACCCTTTCAAGCTCAGCTTCTCTTTGATCTCTTTCAACTAATGTAGCTTCATATGATAGCTCACGTTCTTTACTCATTCTTAGTTCTCTCTTTAGCTCCATCGGTGAGCTTTCTTGTTCTTGCCTCTTTACAAGACTCTCTCTTCTTCCATTGTTCCTTGCGTTTGTTGTTGTTCCTGTCTTATTACGTTGTGTTACTGGGCTCTTCTGTTTTGCGAGGTCAGCTACTATTCTTTCGTTCTGATTCATAAGCTTTGCAACTTCTTCTGATAATGCCTTAAGCTCAACTGCAGCTGCTGATGCAAGACCTTTTGCATATGAACTCTCTTCTGCGAGTTTCCTGTTACGGAGTTCTAATTGCTCCTTTGATTCACTTAGTTCCTTAGCTTTCTGTTTCAGCTCTTCAATCTTAGTCCCCTTTCATGTCAGAAAGCAAATAGAGTTTGTTTAAGCATTATTTGTTTATAACAAGAAGATTGGTGAAAAGATTGGTTTATGTTTACGAAATTTATCCAGAAACCTGTGCTAATTCCATGGCATCAGAGAGCTGCTGCTTTAGGTTTGCCACTTCTTCTTGCAACACTTCACATTCACATGCCTGCACAAAATACTTTCATCAGGTATTGAACTCTTACACCTTAAAAACCTAGTATCAAATCTTTTACAAAGATGAACATGGAGATAGTCAAAGACAGTCTCTAAACCTTTTGATTGAGTGTTTCCTGGATGATGCGATTATCTGCAGCTTTAACCTGTAAGTGAACAAGATGAAGAATGAGAAAAAGAGTAGAGCATACCATTGACTTCACTGTTGTTATAGTTTGGCGTTTTGGCCACTGATAATTATATGATACAGAAGGAACTTTATATACTGAGCTAAGAGAAATAATATTATGCAGGTATTAGCGAAACCAACTCTACTTGCTGTAGCAATATATGAATGAAGAAGTATTGTGTTAATAGAAACAATTTGGTCACCTCGAGTTCAAAAGATTTCTCATTAAGTTGATCCCTCAGCTCAGCAACTACCTGAAGAAGACACGAGAAATCACTTGAGAAAGTAATGACAGATAAACAAGGCCACTGCATCATATTTGAAAATGTGAACCTACCTGCATGATATCAGATTTATCCAATTCCTCATGTGATGTCATAACAAAATCCAAGATTTGTTTCTCCAACATGGCAATTTGGTCATTCTTTGCTTCGATATCTTCATTAAGCACTTTAATTTCCTCCTAAGTAACAACGAGAACCAGGAAGGTGAATATTTACCATAGACTCTAACGGCAACTACATTGAAATCATGAAACAGAGTGATTATATTACTTTAATCTCTTCATTATGAGGGGACTTGGCAGCCTCATCTGCCAACCGTTTTAAAGAACTTGATTGCAACGCCGCCTCTTCAGATAAAATCTTTTTCTGTTCCCTCAGAAGATCCAACTCATCGCTCATTTTGTTGCTAGTCTGTGTATAAGTACCAAAAAGTCTTATAAAAACAGAGAGTAGGAATTGGAATTGATATTGATAATAAGTGTTATGTACCTCCAGAATCTCTATTTCATGAGAACTGTCTTCTAAAGCTTCTCTGTATTCCCTAGGTTCTGAGGGTTGTTCCATCAAAGGAGAGCCTTCTGAAAGTCTTGATTCTGTATGTAGATTACTACCTCCCCCTTGAGGAGTTGATGGTGTACTGTTAGATTTGACCACACTTGACTGGTCACTGGCACTCGAACTGTTATCTCTTTTCTGATAAGAAAAGTAAAGCTTGGATCAAAAAGAAAAAAGTGCATGACTCTATCATAAGTGCATGAACAGTTGCAATAGTAAAAACCTATCGTTGTCAGATGCATTTCTGAAACGTATAAGAAAATTCAATCATTTGTATACCTTAGGCTTTAACCAGTTTAACAATCCATGCTTCCGGGTCTTCTTTTCTTCTCTGTATGCATTATCTCTAATCTCATGATTTCCTTCCACAGAAACATACAGGTCAAGGTGCTCATCGTCCATCATGTCCCGCCTCTTATATGGTAGGTAAGCAAGCTGAACATGCATCATCAACCAAAATTAGCCAACAAAGAAAATAAACGTGTGTACTATAATTGATCTACAGTTGCTTAGATCAAAGTGAACCATCCTTCAGAAGAGAACATGGTAACAATTTGTATATTATCCCGCTAATCAGTGGTTCTACCTCTTCTTCTCCAAATGAATGTCTCCTCCGAGGATTAAAACGATGAGGTAATCGAGATGCTTGTGGATTTTTAGTTGACACCAAAATTAATTTCGTCAACCGTTGGATTCTACTCAATAGAGCTGCTTTAGCTTCTTCCTCTTCTTCAAGTCTGGATTGCAGCTTGACTTGACCATCTTCTAGCTTTTATCATCACGTTATATACCGGGAAAAAACGACGAAACCAGGTTACTACAGATTCTCTCAAATGTATGATTGTATCCAAAAGGCAATAACAAAAAACATACTCATAATTTTCTAATAGAATATATAGCTTAAGTAAAAAAAAAGAAATCGACGGAGAACAGTACAAAAGCCTAAATAGGGATGCATACAACAACAAAATCAATTTGACAGCGCTAGAAAAAGTAGAAAATACCTTCTGCTTCAGAAGAACAATATCATCTGCACCCATATCCTTCAGCTGCGGAACGGGTACAATTTCCTGCTTCAGCTGTTCCAACTCCTCTTTCAGTTGGCGAATCTCGTGTTGGTACTTCTTGATTAATGATTTCTCATCAATTATCTGCAGTTTATAGAGTTAGAAACCAAGAAAGACCTAAATAAGAGTTGGTAGAAGATATGCTAGTAAAACCTTGTTTTGTTCAGCTTGAATTTCAATATGCTTTGCACGATGAGCAAATTTTAGTGTGTTGTGTGTTTCTTCTGAACTACTTGATGCAGGAGTCACCGTACAAATGAGCTACCATATCCAGAGGGAACGACTAATCAGTCAAGTATATTACTACTATAAAGAAATGTGCTTAACGTTATCAAGAAATTTCGGCCCTGTTGATGATAAATCGTGGATTCTATATTTATTGTAGCAAGAGGACTGAGAACATCTCAAACAAGACTTACAGATACTCGGTCATGACCACTTAATGAGGACTGAAGGATCCTGGTTAATTTAGAGTCTCTGTATGGTACATGTGAAGCCCTAACATCCGTAAGCTTTGATATCACCTATAACACCCCAACACAACTATGAAGATTTAGCCAATAGGAGAATACTTTTAACATGGCCAGATAGGCAGAAACCAAGGTAAGAGTAAACAACTGATTCATTGTAAGGTTTGGACAAGCACGGATCTCAGATAACAGTAGCACGCAAAATGATGTAAAGGCAGAAACGTGATTCTAAAAATGAACTGGCTAACTACTAAAACGTGTAAAACCTCAAGTTATGTATCTTTGATTTGTAAGTCTCAAGTTATAGAGATAGAAACAATCCTATTATCAAACCTGGTTAAATAGAAAACTGAACTCCAAAAACCTATTGTTAACTAAGTGAAAACTGTGGTAAAAGAAAACTCACAGTCCCTAAAGTCAGCAAACTTTTATTTATATATGATCCTTCCTTGCGTCTTAAACCGCTGGTTTCGACCTTTGAACTCTCGGAACCTGCCAGATCAACGAGGTTCTGCAGATACGAGAGAAATTATTGGGAGTTACTATCTGATGTTAACCCTTTAAATTTTTACAGACTATGCAAGGAATAAACAGACAACAAGAACTGGATTTGCTTCACAGTACAGTTGATCTTAACCATACATACTAGCACCGTATAAATAGGAGCTTACCAGCTGCGAGAGGTGTACAGCTTCACCTTTATTCTTCTCGCCTAAAGGACTACTTTCTACAGTCTGCATCCAAATTAGTTTATTATCTTTAAGAAACGATACTGCTATGCGAGTTAATATAATCAAAAGAAAGCTAAATCATGAAGCTGCTGCACAAAGATACAAGTCTTTTCAATATTTCACAGAGAATATTAACATACCAACATAAATATTGTATGGCTCCGGCTGCTGAGCAGATTAAAATTTGTGGATCCAACATGTCGTTGCTCTGTCATGAGGAAATTTTTTCTATCAATATGAATTGAATAAGAAGCAAACGATGTCAGATAAAACAAAAAACACACTTTTCTACATTCTCTATAGGCTTAAGCAGGTAGAGGCGTAGAGGAGAACCACTTGCTAATAAATAAATCTTTGATAAATGTACAATGACTGTAACAGTCTTTACTGGAGTTGTAAGGTTGTAAAGTAAGCCTATTTCTTCAACCAAAGAAAGGTGGATCACATACCTTCTCCAGCTGCTATAAGGGAAAGTGCATGAGCAGGGGACAAAACAACTTCTTCTTTGATCCCTTCGACAAAGGTTCCCTAGAATCAATAACAAGGATGCGTTAAAAAAACTTGGAGATAAAGACACTGGTAGCAACAGAAGTCATGAGAAGCTCATAATAAATTATCAATTCAAATGATTATTAAGAGGATCAACTTCAAGTCTGTTTGATAAAGGAATACGACCCAGAACATTGCATATATTAACATTGTAATGGCAGAGTTCCCATAGAGATTAAAATTCATAAGAAAAATGGAACCATAGATTTTTTTCATGTACCAAACGGCTTAAACATGGTTTCCTAACAAAAGTCAGTGAGAGCAGCTTTATGCATGTTATCAACAGAAAAAAAACAAATAGGATCTGAACCTGAAAGCATATACCTGCTTGTCTTCTCTGATCCTCAAGTTTTGTCCTGCTGGATTTAATAAATCATTGACAACCTGAAAATATTGAACCTTAAGGCTAGCAATCTCAAAGGAAAATTAAAAGCAGAATATTTCTATCACTCTCCACTACTGTTGAAATTGAATATAGATAAGTGAGCAGAGAATATAAGTAGCTAAATAACAGCACCTCATTATAAATTTCCAAGTAGGAGATACGCAGAAGAAACTCTCGATTGGGAGTCTGTAAGAAAATAAATATGTGAGGTTGCTAGGAATTAGGCCAATGAATATGACAAACAATATCCTAAAAATTACCTCTTGGATGATGCTGAAAGCATCTTTCACCGCTAACGGTATAATACCAGGAGACCTCTGGTCACCCTGACATTTAGAACAAAAAAAATAAACCAAATCTATCAGAGAATATAAATCCTATGTTATGGTCTATGGACATCCTAAAGCTAGATGAAAACATGGTTTCAACAGTAGGGTGCACAGAAATCAAATGACATTGGGGAAGAGTCATGTTTTTATGGCCGCATAAGGGAACAGCTTACATAAAATGGAGAGTGTCTAATGTAGAGCCAAGTGTCATATGCAAGCCAAGGGTAAAGAAATGTGTTACAAAGACATCATAGGCGCCTAGAGAGAAAGGTACTTGGAGATGGTTCTAGATTCCTAAATGAGGTCTGACAGAGTAACCCTAGGTAGAACTTAGAAGAAGAAGAAGAATATCCAAATACAAAGAAACATGCTATGATGTCAATATAAAACCCCATAATCCAGTCTCTGTAGCTGCTATAGATTGAAGCTTTCTACAGGGTTCATTTTTAAGCTTGTTAAATAAACTAATGACAATTTATTCTGCAGCTCAGTAATTCAATCAACCACGAAGATACGAGATTATATGACAAATTCTTATATCTCTAATGACAGTATGACGGGCACCCCAGTATGACACATTGAACTACATTGTAGAAACTAGGAAGATAGGCCAAAAATACGTTCATTTTGTAGCAAGCTGATAAAAAAGAAGTATCCAGACGAAGGGATCTTACATGCATTGTGTGAGTTTTTCCACTGCTTGTCACTCCATATGCAAAAATGGTCCCTGGAGTTGGATTAAATTCAGTGTTACTATATTAAAATCAACTGGTAAGTGGTAAGCACATCGAAGTCACTTCAATTTGAAAATTTTAACATTCATTAGGTACACTCAGCTATGTCAAAAATCTCACTCATGGATATATTTTCATGATTTTTTTGAATTAGGATAAGCCTTCTTGATATAGCATAATTTATCAATATCATAGAACTAAGTCTTTCAACATAAAATTAAAAAAAAACGTATCCGTTACCATAAAGGAGTTAATATCTTAATACAAAGTAGATTAGCCATTAAAAGAGCTCAGTTCATACCATTTATCCCCTCCATTGCCCCATTAACAACATGGTGTGCAGCAATATCATAGACATTGCGTGTTGTGGTTGTAGGTCCAAAGACACGGTCTGCCAGAAAAGAAACAATCATTAATAATCAGAAAGACAAGTTCTAGAAAACATGCAAGATCCAAACAACAAAAAAGGAAGAGTATCCATTTAAATCACAGTCTTCATTCTTTAAGGCATGATAAGAAGTTGAAATATATGCCACATAAAGAACAATATTATTCTCCTTTGTTATTCTTGAGTGATGTCAATATTTCTGATGACTATGGAAAACCATGATACTAGTCAAATTGTTAAGACTAACCATAGGCATACGCTATAGTCGGATTATACTCATTTCGCAAGATTGTTTCCCCATCAGCATACCATGCAACCTCCTCCCCTTGGCGAATTTCCCTTGGACTACGTCAAGAAAAAAAAGATATGTCAAATTCACAAAACAAACATCAACCTAATATTTGCAAGCCTATAGAAGCATATAACTAGGAACCTGAGTGGGCGGAAGCGAACAGTCACTGTGACGTTTTCTTTAGACCTCTGAGAACTTTGTGGAAAGGAATCTGGTGAGAAGAACTGCTGCTTGCTTTGAGCAGATGAAGAAGCAGGAGAGCTATGACCATCAATGGAAGTCTCTTGATAAAACTTAGAAGAAGAGGTTGTTGAAGATGCAGTAGAATCAGCACCCTTCAGAGTACTAGACCCTGTTTTTCTCGACTTTGATCCTTGTTTAGATGCCATCACAAGTTGAAGTCAAACCACCAGAACACTAAATGAAGACACGAGTACATTTAGTGATATCTTCTCCTCAAGGGACTAAAACTAAAAGACACAAAGAAGAGAATAAAAAAGTAGGCAGTTTCATTAACGTTGTTGTATCTTAGCTTTCCACGAAAACAAAAATTGACTAATAAGTATGAATTCCACCAAGAAGCAATAAAGCTAAAAGCAACAAAGCCTTAATTTATGCAGTAGGGCCCTAACTTTTCTCATAGTGTTCATGCCGAAGCCATAAAAAAAGTTACAATTAAAAAAATAAAGTATAAGCTATGTGACAATCATAATCAGAGGAAGCTTGAAGAAGAAGACGATTTAAAAAAAAAAAAAAAAANGAAACCTAACGGCATTTTCTAAAATTCAATTCAAAAAGTACCTCAAGTGAATCAAAAGAGCATCGCAGCTAAAATCAGAATCGTAATCAAAAGGAAAGAGAAGAGAAGAGAGATCTCAGAGATTAAAGAAAAAACAAGTATGAGATTGTTACTCGATTGTGAGTTTGATTGTAAAGAGAGTTTTAAAATCCAAATTTCTCAATTCAGAGGTGGGTTGGGTTTTCTCGTAAATTAAAAAAGGTACAGGTGAGAGAGAGAGAAACCAGGAAGAAGAGTATACAAAGATACATACATATAGTTGTCTTCTGTGTACGTATTTGTTTATACGTATTTTGCCTTCACGGATACAGTTAGGAGAGATGGTGACGATTTTTCTTCTTCTTCTTATTTTATTTTATTTTATTTTATTTTATTTTTTGCCTTTCTACAGAATAAAAAGAAGTCTCTAAGAATAATTTTAATTATTTAATATTTGTAACTATTGACTTTGGAATGGTTTTGTTTTATTTATTGTGAGTGAGATTCACGAGCATACTTATGTTCAAAATTTAATGAAGGATAGATTTATTACAAAGATAATGATAAGTTTCATTCAAGTGTCTCATTCACAGCTTGGTCCTACAAAAAATGAAAACTTAAAACTAATAATTTCCACAGATGAAAGTGTTTATGTCATGTAACATGAAAATATCCAAAATCAAACCTTATTTGTATAGGTTTCATGAACATAGATGTGGTCTCTCTCAGACAGCAACTGAGGAATTGGTCTCATTGAGAAGACCATAGAAAGTGTAATACTCAGAAGTTTCTTTAAACCCAGGAATCATTTCCGACAAGACCCTCAAAATTGCGGCTAAATGTTGCATATCATTCGACGCAAATGCAGCTTCTAAAAACAGTGATGATCGCACACTCGTTACCTGCAACATTGCATATAACCAATAAACTAAACCGGAACCAAACCGGGACCAAATGCTCCCACAGGCTTATTGACTAATGGAGAAATTATTACCTTATGTTTCTGAGCATAACGGAGAGCTTCAAGATAGTATCCATCTTGTACAAGGGCAGAGATGTAATCATGATGTAACGAGAGCTGTCTCAACATGTCAAGCCCAAGTTTCCTTATCCGGAGATTTTGGTAACCGCTCTTGAGAAGTTGTAGGGCGACTTCCTTTGATGGTTCGATTATCTACAGAGATGTGTAATGTAATGTACCTCAAACTCTAAGAACAAGAAACCTTATTTGTGTTCACAGAAGAAGAAGAAAATATACACACCTTGTTTGTTGTGAATAGAGTTAGTTCTGCAAATCGCTTACTGTAAGCTAAGAGTTTGATGATCATCACATAGATGTTCAGATCCACTTTGAGTTTTTCTGCATTTATACTGCAACAAAGGAATCAAAGTAAGAAATGTGGTGAACTGAAACTAGATCTAAGGCGAAAACCAAGTTTCTTTAGTCTGGAAACACAATCAGACGGAAGAAAGAGTTAGTTTACCTGCGAAGGAACTCAGTGATGATAGTAACTAGGTACTCAGCTTCGTCAACCATCGTTTCCTCCACAGAAGCAAACACAAACTTATAGAGCTCATCGGGTGAAATAGCTGGTGAAGAATGTTGAGATTCTTGTTGCTCATCAGCACAAAACATGTTCTCATTTGAACCAGAAGGTAAGTCCATTTCAACTTCTTCAATATTGTTTCCAGATGGCCTATCTCTTCGGTTATCTTCATAAAACGAAAGGTTGATAAATAAAGCAGATATGTTAAGAGATAGTTTCTTCTTCAGATTAATCAACTTGTTTTCGGGTTCAATTGGTTTACCAGGAGATGCTTCATCGACTGATGTAGACGCAGTGGCCCTTTCATTCTTTATTTCCTTGTATGTACCGGCTTTAACCGAGTAGGAATATGCTGTGACCAGTTTATCAATTGCCTGAGTAACCTGGGTTGCTGGTTGGCGTTCCAAAATAATTGCCCTTGCTATCCCCAAGCACAGTTGTTTGGCCTGAAATAACATAATCAACAATATTATCTAACAATACCATCAAAGCTGCAACCAAGATTACTACCACCACAATTACGCCAATCCTGGTGACACTATAAATCCAAGTAATCATAGAAAAAGAGTCATGAACCGCTGCAAACCATTAAATCTAGAAACAGGGACCAGATTTTTTCTAAGTTATACTTGCATATAACCTTATCTAATTGCGTAAAAAGTAAAAACCATTACAGAAGTATCAACATTCTTTTTTAATTATCTATGCTTTAACATTATTCCATGAACGTTTTTGCTGAAAACAAATGTTTCATCATGCTTATTTAAATCCCTATGTAAAGAAATAGAAAATTTGAGACCTTATTTGCTTCCACCTTCCTTCGCTGTAGAAATTCTAGTAGAGAGGTCCTGTCTGAGCTGCTCGCAGAGATTGCCTACAGCACAAAATGTTAAATACTAAGTATTTTGATATATCTAAGTATTAATTTTCATGTAGATAAACCAACGAAAGCCAACTTGCCTCAAGATCCAAATTTATCTTCCAAACAACCTTGTTAGTCTGATCCAGAATAAGGTCTGGAACCAAAAAGTTCCAGCCATCTTCATACATGACTATGTTTTCATTGCTTGTAGATGATTCTGAGCTCTCATTTTCTTTGTTAGCAGCTTGAGACGATATATCAGAACCTTGGTAACCCCTCAACAGCAAAGGTAGAGGAGCAGATACAGGAGCTCGAGCATCCACAAATAAGTCATAGATGATAACTACCTTTGCATCGATTTGGTGCACAAGTAATAAATTGTCAACCACACTCACCGACAATTTGCTCGAGTATATGGGTAAAGAACCCTGAATGAACAAAGAAAGAGCAGACCTTTGAACAATAATCTGATGTTCAAACACAAGATAAAGTTGTTTTGCAGAGCCAAATTTAGCAACATAACAATAAAACAGTAATATTTGCATCAACTATGTATCCGATTATGCTCCTCTTGCAGTTGCAACTGGAGTAAGTAATGTGGAACGATTGCCATATAAACTTACAACTTTCAGAATTTTAAAGTTCAGACTCATGGAATCACAAAATTTTTTAACTCAACGAGCCACAGGATCAGATGCTAGTCAGACAAGTGTAACATGTTCAATAAAGGTCATATGTGAGGAAAAGCAAACATACTTGTTGAACGACTGCATCTCGGTAGAACTTGTATAAATGTAGTAGCATTGCCTCCCTGTCCACTTGTAAGCAATATAAACGGCCATAGCTGAAAGAGAGTGATAAGGATTCACTCTCAGAACGTAGTGCAAAAATGACCCAAAAATGTAGGAAGAAAAGAGAATACACAGAAGAATCATACACAGTGACTAAATGGACATCTCCAGAAGAGAGAATAGGTTTACTGTTTGATTCAGATCTAGCCATGGTCATCTCAAACCTCGGTAAACGAACAGCCCCTGCTGTGGAAAGCTGGAAAAAGTGGATCAAATCAATATCAGGCCTTTATCTAAAGCTCCAACCACAATTGTTCAACAAAACTGAATCATAAAAAACTAAATGACAATTCTAGCATATAAATCTTAAGGAGCAATAACTTCAAATAAACTGGATGGAACCTATAGGTGAACGAAGTTGGAAAAGCTCTTCGACATAGCTAAGTTCATATTATTTGTTCTCCAAGTTTTTACCTGAAATCCATTAAATGTCTTGCATTGCAATCCTGAGGCAAGAAGAACCAGGCGAGTTTCATGTGTATAGATGTACCAATTCACATTAGCTTTCTTGGTTTCCACCAAACGTAGTGAAGACAATGAAGAATCACAAGCAAACAAGTCCATACCACTAAGAAAAAATAAATATTTTATTAGAGGGAAAAAGGTAAGAGAAAGATAAGTGATAAGAAAATATACATCTTAAAATAGAAGAGTACAAGACAGGAACAACTATATTTAGGTTGTTCTACTGAGAAAAGAATGTGCAGACCCAAGTACAAGATTCTGAAAGTGCTAATAGAAATGGAAGCAGTTCCTTGTAGTCAAAATATGCAGGATATAAAGGGATCTTACCTGGTCTTTACAACTGCAAGATCAGATAATGGAGAATCACTCCAAAAGAATCCGAGAATGCTCTCTGATCCTGCCTTACATTTGTGACTAAGTGTCTTCTTGGTCTCTCGATGAAAAAACTGTATTTCATTATCCGATCTTTGGACAGCTATCACATTTTTATCAAGAGAGAATCTGATAGATAGGATAGGCCCTTCACTTATAGAATCAACTGAAGGAGGTACTTCTTGATTAAAGGTGGATGTTTGCCATGAAAATACCTAAATGAAAAAAATGGGACAAGTTTCAAGGATATTGATCATCAAGCTAAATTAAGATAACAATTTCGGTCGAAACAAAATCAAATAGACAATTTCAAAGGAAAAAAAGACTAACATGGGTAGATGTGGTACTAATTAGCAATCTGTTGGCATCATCATAGAACAACCCATTGGATCCAGGAATATTGCAACGTAGGGATGGATGATGTATATACACATGTGATAAAGCACCAGAGCCGACAGTTGGCTGTGAACTTGCAAGCTTACTAGACATACTCTTAACTTTTTAGTTTTTTTTTTCAAATTCCTCAAAGAAACCTGACTGTACTTCAAGCAGTTCAGCTCGAGAAGGAGAATATATTTGTGATTCAAGCCTTTCCACGGATCTACAAAGAACAAAAAAAGCATGATAGTAGAAACATATTAGTCTAAAATGAAGAAGATAAAATGATCAAGACAAATCATTTGCAGTAGAATTTAAATTATTACCGTATGTTGCATACAATTCTTGAGTGCAAGAAACTCTTTCAAGCAAATGTCTCTTTCAACCTCATGGACTTTAGATGCAACACAACTCCCGTAGTCTTTGGCCTGCCACAAGTACACTTTCTAGTTAATAACAAGGATTAGATCTTCAATACTGATGTCGTGCGTGCTTAATAACCTAGCAAAGCTATCACAAATAAATGAAGAAATCTAAAAAAAAAAAGAAGACAAACGCGAAAACACAACAAGTAAATAAACCTGTCTGAACCAACCTGTCTAGAACAAGTAGCTAAAATCCGTCCAAGTACAGATGCGGTATTGGAAGTCTTATCTTTCATGCCTGCATTGCTGTAAGCTGAACAGAAGTCAATTGAGATCTCAATACATAAAAGAAACAGAGTCTGCACAAAGTCTTATAGCCGTATCATATGATTGCTATAACACAACAATGTCACATAAACCTAAGGTTTCTTATAATTGTAATCACACCTTAATTTCCTATCAACACAACAAATTCATCCAAAAAATGGGAATTTTATACCCAATAGAGGAAATTACAAAAAAAAAACGAAATCAGAGATTGCACGTTACAAAATCAGATGAAATTGGAATTTGTCGAATAAAAGAAGCGTTACCTATAAAACTCAGATGGATATGAGGTTGAACAGTGCTGGGGTTTGCTCCAACAAGTTTGATTCGAACAGAAACGTAGTAGTACTGTTGAGTTTGATAATACAAAGACTTGCTCGTCGGGAAACTGATGAAACTGATGATGGTAGGTGTTCTTCAAAGACGACCGATCTGGTACACGTGTGAAAATAAAATAAAATGGATCGACACGTGTGTAGATATGTTCAATACAATTGGGTCCTGGAGGCCCATTATGACCCATAAAACACCAACCATGCAAAAAAACTATATGATCGTGAATCCCAAAAGCAATTCCTTCGCCGGTGATCTCTTCCATGAGGCCCGTACTAATAACAAAAATGTTGTAAGAAAGAAGAAACCAGTTAAGAGAGAGTGACGAAGTTGTGTTAAAAGAGAAGAGACCCGATTATTGCGCCAAAACCAGAGGTCTCTCATCTCCCTCTCTTTTCCTTTTTTTTTCATTTCATCTCTTCGTCAGATTTTTCCTTACAAGCTTTGTTAGTTCCTGCTTCGATTTATTCCTCTTTGTTTCAGACACTACTTCTCAGGTAACTTTTATGTCTTTTTTTTTTTACCAATCCAACAGTTGAATTTTTGGTTATAATCTGACTCAAGTTTTGAATCTTTCATCTTTATAATAATAATTTCTAAATTTATGCATCGTGATGGTTTGTTTCTGTAATCGGATTAAAAATCATTTCTTATGAATTTAGTTTTTTTTTCTGTCTGGAAAGATTCTACTGTAAACAACAATGGATCCTCCTGTGACGGATCTTGTAAGTATCCAAGATCAAAAAGAAGCTGGACCTTCTTTTCATTGTGATCTTTACGATACAGAAGCTGTTCATAACATATCTCAGCTTTTTCTCCCTGGATTATCCACTGCTTGCCTTGATAACACTACTGGAGATCTCTTCAGAACTCCTGGTTCTGTTGCTGCTGACATTAGAAAAGAAATGATAGAGTATATGACTCTCAGAAGTGAAAGCTTTGTGGCTGAACATGTTCTTCTTCTTCAAGGTGGTTCAGATATTGAAGCATCTCATGATCCTTTTGACATAATCACCGATTTCATCGATGATTTCGCAGCGTCTAAGCGGAATCTATTCAGCCGAGTCTCTAATTGGATGCTAAGTGAAAGAAGAGAAGATAATATCGATGATTTCGCTCAAGAAATGGAGATAAGTGGGTTCTGGTTAACAGATCATAGACAAGGCATCGCTCAGAGCTTGCTTAAAAACGTAGACTTTAAAAACATGTCTCATTGTGAGATGAAATTTCAAACCCAAGGAGAACTCATAGACCATACAATGAGTTGTGGGTATAGAACTATGAACTGTGAGAATGAGGGTTGCAATGCGGTGTTTTGCGCGAATCAGATTGAGAATCATGATTTGAGTTGCTTGTTTAAGATCATTCCGTGTGAGCAGAACTGTTCAGAGAGTATAATGAGACGCGACATGGATAGACATTGTATAACTGTATGTCCTATGAAACTTGTGAACTGTCCATTTCATGTTGTTGGTTGTCTATGTGATGTACATCAGTGTGAGCTTCAACAACATCATTTGGATAATGTAAGCTCTCATTTGATGTACATTCTCCAGAGTATTTACAAAGAAGCATCTTTAGATGATCTCAAACCTCGAGCTGAACAGATACAGCAGGTGAAATTGAAATATCAGTAAATACTTTGTTCTTGATTGATATCAATCTTTCTGAGATAAGTTGTTTGAGCTTAAAACATGACTTTTGGTTCAAACTTTTGTGGTATATTGTAGTTAACTACTCGGTTATCTGAAGCTCGGAATGCAAGATCATTAACGAATATGGTAAAGGAGATTGATGCAAAGCTGGGGGCTTTAGAAATCAAACCAAAGATTGTCACTGATTCGGAGTACCATAAACCTGAAAATACAGAAAAGAAAGGTTTAGAAGAGGCTGAGCCGGAGACTAGTACCTTAAAAGCTCTGGAAGATGAAGTGGTTTCAAAAGAAGTAGATGAGGCAATGGTGGAAGAAGCTACAAAGAAAGTTTCAGAAGCTGAGATAGCGGAAACTATTAATGAAGGAGAATTAAAAGCTCAAAAGCTATTAGAAATAGGAGAGTTCATCAAAGGAGACAGCAACCATGCAGATGATTTATCAAAGAGAACTGAAACCAAAGCTCCAGAAGTTGTGGTCATGGATGAAGATAAAGAGGAGAGTACAGAGACAAAAGACTCAAGAACAAAAGAAACCAGAGATTTAGAGATTTAAGTCAATGACATGAGTAATAAAGAGAATAATGAGACAACAAAACCAACTGAAACCGAAACAGAAGCTCTATCTAGAGTTGTCATGGACAAGGAGGAAAATGAAGAGACAATAAAGTTAACAGCTTGTGCTTCTGATGAAGCTGAAGCACTGTCAAAGAGCACTCAAGGTTTTTCAACAGCGCAAGCTGAAACCGTACCCAATATGTCTTAACATCTTTTGTCTCGAGAGAACAAACTCTTGAAAGAGCTTTTTTATTCTTTAAAACCGAGATTGTTTGTTTTCTCTGTCTGAAAATGTTTGTCCTCAAATGTATCCAATTTGTAATTACTTAAATGAATCATATATCATAAGCTATATCAGGATATTTATATTATCAGTAAATGTGGAATCTCTTCTACTCAGAGTATATGTTATTCCCTTTACTCTAGCATTTCGTAGCTTTCTTCATCTTCTCTTTGGTAGCTTGGACTCAAAATCAGTTCGTTCATGTACAAATCAATGATGATTTTTTGTATATATAAAATCAGTGATGACTTTTTGTATACGTATTATATAAAAAAATCTCTAACTCATAAGAAATTTTATATCTACAATCCAGTATATATTATTTATTATTTAAATAGTTTAAATAGAGAAACATATCCTAAACCAAAAAGTTAACCAGCTAACCAATAACCAACCGTGGGATCCGTAAACCGGCTCTTTACTTAGATAAGAAAATGGAAGCCCATTTTGATAACACTCATTAGAGCCCAAAACCCTAATTTCCCATCTATATATAAAAAGAGTGTTATTTAGGGTTTTTTGTTTGGTCTTATTAAAAGCTATTCGTCACATCCGCCGTCGTCTCTCGTATCCGCGCGAAGCTCAACTATTATTCAGCCATGGCTACCGCTGCAGATGTTGACGCTGAGATTCAGCAGCAGCTCACCAACGAGGTCAAGCTTTTCAACCGATGGACCTACGATGACGTTTCGGTAATCTCTCAATCGATTCATTCTCTCCTTTTTTCCTTAATTTTGTTGTTTTTTAACTCTCTCTGTCCCTAGCTTCTGTTTCATCTACTCTCCTGCAATCACAGTGTTATTTAGTGCATTAGATTTGGTTAGAATTGATCCTTTTTATGATTCATCTCTCTTCAGATATGGTAGTTTCAATATCTATCTGCTTAGTTATCTTAAACTTAGATCAAAAGTGTACTCTTGTGCTCATGGTTTTGTTTAATGAGATTCTTTTGTTTGAGTTCTTTCAGGAATCTTAGCTTCTTCTATATTCACAGTTTTGCTATTTTGTTTTCTTATTCAATGAAAGATTGAATTTTCCATAAGGTTTTGATTCTTTGTGTTTGTTTCTTCCATTTGTTCATGTTTTGTAGGTCACAGATATTAGTCTTGTTGATTACATTGGAGTTCAAGCAGCTAAACACGCAACCTTTGTTCCCCACACTGCTGGAAGATACTCTGTGAAGAGATTCAGGAAAGCTCAGTGTCCTATTGTTGAGAGGCTCACTAACTCTCTCATGATGTACGGAAGAAACAACGGTAAGAAGTTGATGGCTGTTGGTATCATCAAACACGCTATGGAGATTATCCATCTCCTCACTGACTTAAACCCAATTCAAGTCATCATTGACGCCATTGTAAACAGGTACTAAGCTTGTTACTTTGCAAACATACAATGATGAACATCTTTCTCATGGTTGCTTTGATTGGATCCAGTGGTCCTCGTGAAGATGCAACTAGGATTGGTTCTGCTGGTGTTGTTAGGAGGCAAGCTGTTGATATCTCTCCTCTAAGACGTGTTAACCAAGCCATCTTCTTGCTTACTACTGGTGCTCGTGAAGCTGCTTTTAGAAACATTAAGACTATTGCTGAGTGCCTTGCTGATGAATTGATCAACGCAGCCAAAGGCTCTTCCAACAGGTAAACGAATAATGTCTCTTAATGACTTCATTATTGTTCATAGCTAAAAATTTTTAACTTAATTCCTTGCAGCTATGCTATCAAGAAGAAGGATGAGATTGAAAGAGTTGCAAAAGCCAATCGTTAAGGCTTTTTCTTTGGCACTTTGTGTTACAATCTTATCAATGAATTTGTGTTTCTATTATGTTTCAGATGTTGTCTTCTTTTGTTTGATGAATTTTATTTTCGTCTTTAACTACATTGAATAGATAAATTTTGATGTTTTAAGTAATTTCAGATTGTTCTCTGTCTCTTATCTTATTAGTTTTGGTCCAAAGTATGTTATCAAATGTATTTGAGCTTATGTGTTATTCTTCATATTATGGTAGAAGTCACTAGTTTCAAAGGCATACAGTTATATTTTTATAGAATGAGAAGACTTGTTTTGGTATTTTATAATCTTAAAACATATTACAATATAGAAAATACAATAATGTGTGAACAGACACACTTGTTCTTCATTGATATTACATTAAAAGAAGAAAACACAAACACTTGTTCTTGATATGGTATTTAGTTGTTCTCATCAAAGCATATAAGATAGATCCTTGTTACTTAGTCATCTCCTTAGGTGGCTTCACGATAAGGATTGGACAATGGGCGTGATGAGCACAGTAATCACTAACGCTCCCAAGAAACGCTCTTCAAAAACGCAAAAAGCAAACAAATTGAGAAACGCGGTCTTATGTTTAGTTAATTATAAAATGATTTAAAAAAAAAAAAAAAAGTAAATAATAATAATACCTTTTGAACTTGCCAAGGCCACGACTACCCAAAACGAGAAGATCAACATGCATTTGATCCACAGCCTCGCAAATCGCTTCCTTTGCGTCACCACCTTCAAGCACTTGAGTTTCAGTACGTATCTACACATCAACCACACAACATTTATAATCACGATTCATGCTTAATAGTTAAGTAAAACTAACTTAGTTTAGGACATGGAGTTAGGACCTGTTTGGGTCGGCACATTTCGAGTGCACGTGAGAAAAGTGCGGCAGATGCTTCTTGTTGCGCTTCTTTCACTGACTCTCTCATTGCCGTTGATGAATACACAGCTGGCCGTTTACAAAACCCAAGTTATTCACAATATTATTTTTATATTTTTAAAATAAATAAATAGACAAACAAACAATTATGTCATTGAAAATATTAGTTATGTAATTAGTTTACTTTATTGTAAACTACTTGTAAACGTTTTATATCAATAAAAAGACATTAAAAATAATAATAAAAAACGAAAAATAAAATATAAAGTATTGTTATTACCTCTAAATTAACCATAAAATATAATTGTAATTAAAAATTTGATAATAACAGGGAGAGATCAATGAACCGGACCTGTAGCACCGCCCGGTCCAGCTGGAATAGCAGCAAAATGATGAAGCGAAGCTTGCACATGAACCACCGTAAGAATTCCACCTTCCGTCTCGTCGGTAGTCAATAAGAGGTTTGAGAAATGGTCAATGACCCATTGGAGAGCATAGAAGCTTGCGTCGTTATCATCAATAGCAACCATAATCCTCTTCGTCTGAATATCACTCAGTGCTTCTTTAGCCACTGTCATTGTCTCTGGCTGCTTCTCCTCCATCGTCACCGTTGCTTCATTCTCCGCCATTGATGTAATTCGTTTAATAGTTATTAGTTAAGTTGTGAGAAAACTTAGTATCATCTGATGTGCTTTATATAGTGCATGTTGAAGAAGGATGATACGTCACGAAATGTATAGGACACGTGGCATGATTATACTTTTTTTTTGTGTGTTTTTTTTGCTTATGGTTTTGCTTTAATCGTTGGCCTCGTGACTATCTCTTTCTTAATCCTTTTACTTTAAATTTTTTAAAACCCACTCAATATAAAGAAGAAAAGGCAAAAAAAAGGATGAAATAAAGTTTTAATCCTTTTATTAAAAATATATATAGATTTTGTTGAATTTTGAAGAGATAAAAAGAAATAATCATAAGTCATTGATAAACTCTGATTTGTGATTTTGTTAACAAAGCAAAATGAAAGCTTAAGTTCTGAAATATACAATTTGGAGTTATTAAATGGATTTTTGTAAAAATATTACTTTAAAGAAAGGTTTCTCAAATCATTTACACTTTTTATAATTTGTTTTTTTTTGGATTAGCCTAAAATGAGATTTTATATCCAAAAGAAAGTGACAAGTGAAGAAAATAAAGGAAAGGAGAGAACATTATCACACACACAAAACAAAGAGAAAAAAATGAAAGAGATGATTTTTGAGTAGTAGATAAGATAAAAAGCTTATACTTATGTTTAAAAAAAAAAGAAGAAGCTTATACTCAGACCACGTTAAGAATATATTAGCATTTAGCAGTAGATGATGAAGATTTATAAGTGAATAAATTAATCGATATAATTTTATTTTTAATTTAGATTTTAGATTGAATCGGTTTAAAATAATTAATTTATTTGGTTTATTTTAATTATTCATATTAAAATTTGATTTTTGAGTTAATTTTTTTTTTTTATCCGATTAATTCAATTTGTTTTGCATGGATCCGATCGGGTCAAAACTGTATTCTAAAACGATTAATTCGAGATTTATTTATCGGTTAAAAAATTTTACCAATCCTATGTCCAAAATGAGTTAATACTAGTAAATACTGATTTTATTTTTGTTTATGTTATAAAATAAAGTTATCAAAATAAAATTTGTTGAAAAAATATTATCTGTATCAAGTTGGTTAACAATAGCTTCGTCATGAATTATTATGTTGATGTAGAAAAAACATTATTTCAAAAAATATATATATCCAAAATTTGCAAACTGCTCAATTTAAACATTTTTTTATTGTATACCACATAGTGCTGAGAAGCGGGTCGACCCGCAANNATCAAACCCGCCCCGCGACGGGTAAAAGTCCGCAAACTCACGGGTTAAAAACCACATTCCCAACACTAATACCACATGCTAAAACTACAGATATACCAACCCATTTAATTTTTAATATAAATATAAATATAAATATAAATGTTAGTTTAATTTGTAGTTTCTTAATGGAAAATTAGTAGTTGACGGCAAAAAACTGATTTTGGGATTTCGTTTAGGTAGTTTAAAATTTGATGATCTTATGATTATATATCATTCTATATTTTTTATTTGGATATATGTTAAAAATAGATTTTAAACTAGTTAAACATAATTGATCATTTTCAACTGAATATTCTAATATATCGATGTTGAGATTTTTTTAATTAAAATTTTATTTTATATATTTTAATTTTAAAATTTGATAATGGATATGTTATTGGAAAAATGAAAAAATAAACAATAAAAATCAGAAAACTAAGAAAGAAAAAAAATAAAATGATGATGTAGTGTGAGCAAAAATACCTATTTAAAAATAAAATAATTATATAATTATTATTTTTAATATGTGTAAAATAAAAAATCTATCAGTATAATTTAGCTGTTTATTTATTATTATTTATAAGCAAATTTCTAGTCAAGTTTTTTTTTTTAATCATTAAAAAAATTTGTAACTGCTATGTTGCCGTGGCATTCAATCCGACCATTAATTATTAGTTAGTGATGTTTATGAAGAACAGAGAATATAAATAAATAAAATCAACACTCAATACAAACCCTCAAGTTTTGTGAAACTCAGAAAGACTAAAGAAGAATATTGGGATTGACCTTATCTGCAGCTTCTTCTTCTTCTCTGTTTGACATCCTCTTTTACTCTTCCATCCGATCATCAATCGAAACAAATGACGACTCCCCCGTCGCCGGATGTAATTTCCGATTAACCTTATTTATGTTTAAAATCAATTTAATATCGTGTTTCAGGTCCGATCCGGAGAATAGGTCATATAAGCGATCGGCTAGTCGGCTAGGACATCCAATAGTTTATTAACATTTTTTTAGGTTAAATCATATAGGCGAGCGGCTAGTCGGCTAGGGCATCCGGTAGTTTATGGACATTTTTTTTATAGATTATAAAATATCTTTAGTCATATTTTAGATTAAAACAAAAATTTCGCTTACGGCATCTAAAATAATCGTGAATAGTTGCATCGGCCCTGCCGTGTTCTTAGGTTTCTCCGCGTATTCTACCTAAACCTGCTTTAGATTCCTTTGGGTTATCTATTAGGGTTTCAGTATCTTTGATCACAAGGTCAAGAGATTAGTGAGTCTAAGTTAAAATTCTGATGTTTTCTTCTTGTGTATTTGACAGCAGCTGGAAGAGAATGAGTTGCTTGTTCCGAGTGTTGTTTTAGTCGAAGAACCTCAGCCCATGGAAGGTAAGATTATAAAGTTTAATTGAATTCGATCAGCTTCAAAATTCTCGTCTCTGATCGATGCTATAACACTTGTGAGTTTTTTTTTTTTTTT